>VDFB02317480.1:0-43747 GCA_007258455.2 Sequoia sempervirens | reverse complement strand
TAACATTAAATGAAATAAAATTCATTCATAATTCATTGATAACAAAGTGCAAGCACAATTTATTCTCATTTAGAAATCAAATTACACTCACATTTACCCTACATAGTAATAGTAAATAATAAATACACAATTGGGGTGTAACAAAAATGAAAAGGTACAAACTTTATAGGAAACTATTAGTTGCTTTATTCAAAAATTAATCTTACTCTTCTTGATGTGGATGTTCAAAGAGTGTTCATTGAAAATATATAAACAAGCATTTAAGGGATAAAAATTTCTCGATAAAATATCCATCCTTTAAACATTTGTGTACAACTCTTCATGATTATCAGAAATCAGTTAGCTAGTATGAAGAGGCATCTTCATCGACTCCTACTAAGAAATATAAATATGTACCTCAAAACAACTATCAACCATTTAAGAAATAAAAAAGAAATTTATCAAGATAAATTCTTCTCAAACAACCAACCATATTGAACCTCAAGTTGCTACCATAAGTTCAATCCCGTACCAATTTAGATCAAAATATAGATAATTTACTCCATTACTTGATTCCCTCCATTCAATCATGTTGCAAGTTTTGAGTAAGAACTTAATCTACTTGCCTCTAGTTAGACCTATAGACATGACCAAACCTTTACCTTCAAGTTACAATCCAAATAACTTTTATCAATATCATCACACAAGTGGAAATGATATAGAACAATGCTTGCATTTTAAGCATCAAGTGCAAGACCTCATAGATTTTAATCACAACTAGTTGGGTGGTGTTAATGATCAAGGGAATAAGTCTGTTGCCCCGCCTAACCAAAATTTACAAATTTTCACAAATTTAATGCCAAATCATTCATCCCACTTTGTGCAAGCTTGTGATGTTAAAAAATGATGAGATGAATGTTGATATGATTGATGACGTGAATGATGATTATAATGCTAATTAAGATGGTCTACAAGATATTGCCACTCTCATAAACGTTCAACCTCATAAGGGCCAAACCACTCTGTTACTTGATATTTCTTTCATGCATATTGATGCATCTATACATGTGCTCAATGGTCCTCTCTATATCATCAAACATATCAATGAAAAACCTACAACATTGATACTTATTGATCCTGTGTGTGTAGAGAATTTAATCATTGAGTAATTTTTGTTTGTGCATGAAATTTATCAAGATTCTTATGAACAACCAAAGGCATGGATAACAAATCATGATGGTTTTTCTCTCCCTTTGATAGGTTTGATCACTCGTCCACTTAAATTTGGACCAAAAAAATTATGTGTCATTCTTCATCATCTTGATGTCGAACCAATTTCATGTGAAGTTAGGTTATTCATGGCTACACTCCATGGATGCCATCCTGTTGGTTATTCACAAGTGTGTAAAGTTCCCATTTGAGAATAAAATATGTACGGTGCATCATAGTGGATTTAATCCTTTGTCCTCTTGTGGAAACTTTTCATTGGATTTATTTTGGCCTCAACCTATGGAACCTATTAGGCTTCATGAGGATTTCTTTTTCTGATCATACCAAAAGTTTAAGGAAAAATACATAGCAGAGCTATCCCTTAGCAATATTCCACCTAAGAATGATGGGTCTATGGTTATTCCTCCTATCCCAACTATTGCGGATGAACCTATGCCCGAAGAAAAATATATATCTTTCAAGTAATCAAGGTAAATATGCCACTATTCCTCCACCTGTATAATACAAGAGACCAAGAGACAATCACATAATTTCATTTGTGCATCCGAAGACAAAGTAAGTATATAGGCCTAAAGAGACAATGGTTTTTGAACCCCCAATGATCCCTTCAATTCCTCCCCTAAAAGAAGAAAAGAGACCAATGATTGAAAAACCCACTTGTACACCTACACTAATTGAAAGCTATGCAAGACAAAACTAAAATGCTAAAGAGCATAGGCATAGAAATCATGCTATTGCTTGTCAATTGGAAAAAAAGAAAAAAACAACACCTTAAGATCAATCACAAATCCAAGAAAATTTTGATGATCCACCACCTTCACCAAAAAATACAAATAAAACTTACATGTCTCAACCAAAACAAAAACAAAAATAAGAACATACAACTGATATTATCATAAAACCTCTTTTTGTGATTAATTTGGATGATGATGATGAGATTGCTAACATTCATGAACAACTTCATAATGAGCTAAATTTTTTGTTTTCAAAGTCTATGAATTTAGATGGGGGCAACCATGATGATCCTCCTGGTGAGAGTGACCCATCATGTGATGCTCCTAGTACGACACTTGTTGTAGTTCCTTTGGCTAGTTTTTCGCCTTTTGTATATGATGAGCAAGATTGGGATGCAGATGAACTGCTTTAGGTTGGCTCACATGTGTGGTACTTATTTGTTGTGTTTAATGTTCTTTATGTTTGCTTGCACTTAATGTGATCCCTCATATTGTGTTGCTTGGCGTGTCTTTGTGTCTATGAGTTTTCTTTAGATGACCCTTATTTTTCCATTGATGCAAGGATACAAAGGAAACAAATCTAACATGACATTCTTCTATTTGTATTTGTTGGTGTAGGTTTTTATTTTCCTAGTGGATTAATTTATTTTCCCTTAGTCCTAGGTTTTTCCTACACTTTTATTAAGCTAGCTTAGGATAATAAAGTGATTTTATTACTAGGAGATAAGTGTGTGGTGTCACCTTCCTTCAAAGGTGGAACACATTCCACTCTTGGTGGCATCCTCCACTCTTGGTGGTCCATACTTTCCATTTTTGGTGGGCATCTCCACTTTTGGTGGTCCATCTCCATTTTTTGTGGTTGATTCCTATTGGTTGAATTTTCCACCTACGTCCTCTCCTAAGTTCTATATAAACTCACAGTAGTACCTAGCTTGTATTTGCATCCATCCATTCATTCTCTTGCATTGTTGCATACTTTGGCATACATGCACCTTGATGCATACAATCGTTATTCATACATTTTTTCTTTGTATCTTTTTAGTTTGGAAGCTCTTAATGCAATTTTGTCACATTGACATTGCATAATCTCTCAGAGTCCTAGATTGCATTCTTATGTTTCTCCAATTTATGTAACTTTGATTTTCTCTTAAAAAGTTCCTTGGATTATTCAATCTATTTCACATTTCTAACATGGTATCAGAGCTTTTGTTTTGAGAAATCTAAGTTCATAGATTCATGATAGAGAGATTAAGTTGCTTGCAAAGATCTTGTAAATTCCGTATTCTCTTCTCTTGTGTTTTAAATGATCTAGAGAATCAGAAAGGATTTGCAAAGATCTAATAAACTCTTCATATTGCATATATGTTTTGTGAGATCTAGGTGATTGCAACATTTTTGGTTATACTGGTAGCATTTTAAATATTCCAACGTGTCTAGAAGGCTCGAGAAAGTTAGATTTGGCTTTTGTTTCATCCAAATTGGAGATCATTTGACAAAGTTGTAAACGAGGGTTTGAAGCTCAAATCTGTGAACAAATTTTTACTGGAGCATTTTCAGCCCAAACGGACCTTTCCATTGCATTTAGAAGGACCAAACCCCTATTCTCATATAATTTTTTTCTATTTTAGATGAATTTTATTTTTGGAAAATTTTTCTTTTGCAAGGGGGTCGTCACTGTAGACAAAATTCAACCTATTTTTTAAAAAACTCATAACTTTTTGCCACGGTGTCCGTTTTCAATAAACGAGATATCGTTGGAAAGATGGAGATGAGAAATTTCTATCTACAAAGCTTTTGAAACTAATTTTTTTTAATTTTCTATCAGATATTGTAGGTTGAAGCTATTGTTTCATTTTTTCTTCAACAAGCCATAACTTTGGCTCCAAAGCTCCATTTTTTGGAAACGAATAGGCGTTGGAAAGGTATTGAAGAGAAATACATAGATACAAAGCTAATTTTTCCATATTTTATCTCAGATTAATTATGTATCAGAATTTATAATTTTGGTCATTATGGGCCTATTGAGCATTGTATCTTGGAAAAGGCTTTGTAAACACACTAATCATAAAGTGGCAACATTATAATATCTTGGGAGGGTAATTTATGAGACTGGTGGAAAGGGGGGTGTCTCTTGATGTCTCTTTTTGTATTCACTTTGCATCAATCTTGGGGGGATTATACAAACAATTTTAAATCATGAACTAAAATAAAGTTCCATTTATGGGGGGGTTAAGCATGTCTCTTAAAAATTATTTCCATCCTTCTATTGTCAAGATAACTTCAAAGAACTATTTGTATTGGAAACAAGGGATAAAGAATCATTGCCTTGAGCAGGATCTACTACCCTATCTCCTTGGACTCATTCTTGAGCCAAGTGACTATAATAAGAAGAATGCATGGTTTAACAATAATGACATGGTCTATGGATTAATATGTCTTACTATTTCTAAGGATATTCCACATCATGTAGAGCAGACTAAGTGCCCTTTCACTGCCTGGACCATTATTCAATAGTTGTATGGAGACAATGGATCTTCATCTGAAAGTGATGTTTCCTTGGAGAACCAGGCTATTGTGGATGATATTGAGACTTGTGTTTCCCCATCTTTTGGGAACACATCTTGTGTGGATGATTAATTCATTGATACCCCATCTCCATCTATTGTTGCTACTTCAGATTCTAGTGTTGCTTCTTCGAAAGTTTCCAGTGATTCTTTGTAGCAACGCATACATTGTCTTTTAGATATAGCTTGGGATGATCTCTTGAAAGGTATTTTAGACTTATTTATGGAGACACATAATGCAGATTTGGGAGACACTATTAATGATATTCATCTTCTCTTTGATGAAGTTGATTCTTCTTCAATTATTGTGAGGGAACACTTTGACCCTCTTGTTCAATCTCTTCATGATCATTCATCACACTTTGACATGAGTGTTGATACTTTGGATCAAAATTTGGAGGATACATCTTTAGAGGAGATAATTGAGTCTTTGGATGGTGTTCTACATCAGTCTCTAGGAGATTCTGAGTTTTCATTTTCAACAGTGTGGTCTAGAACACTTGATTTGATTGTGGGAGCCTTTAACATCGATATTAAAGACTCCATACATCTTGAGTTTTCGTCCTACATATTCCTTTTAGGAGTAGAGAGATAACTCACATACACCATTGGTTTTATTTCTTCCTGATGATCATGGCCCATCTTCTACATCCAATTTCAAGCATCTACCATTGGATCACTTTGGGGGGGCTTCTTTGTCCTTCCACTTCATTTTACTCTCTATTATGGGGGGGTGTACTTCATTTTTGTGGGATGGGGATTCTTCTTCTTTGGGAGGAATTTTATATGTATACGGGTACCTAGCATGGCCTTATTTTCTAGGACCCATCATCTTTTACATCCTCCTAAGCTATGCTTAAGGCGGGGTGTTGGTGTAGGTTTTTATTTTCCCTTAGTCTTATGTTTTTCCTAAACTTTTATTAAGCTTTCTTAGGATAATAAAGTGATTTTATTACTAGGAGATAAGTATGTGGTGTCACCTTCCTTAAAGGGTGGAACACATTCCACTCTTGGTGGCATCCTCCACTTTTGGTGGTCCATACTTTCCACTTTTAGTAGGAATCTCCACTTTTGGTGGTCCATCTCCACCTTTTGTGGTTGATTTCTATTGGTTGGATTTTCCACCTACCTCCTCTCCTAAGTTCTATATAAACTCACTACCTAGCTTGTATTTGCATCCATCCATTCATTCTCTTGCATTGTTGCATACTTTGGCATACATGCACCTTGATGCATGTAGTCGTTATTCATGCATTTTTGCTTTGTATCTTTTTAGTTTGGAAGCTCTTAATGTAATTTTGTCACATTGACATTGCATAATCTCTCAAAGTCCTGGTTTGCATTCTTATGTTTTTCCAGTTTATGTAACTTCAATTTTCTCTTAAAAAGTTCCTTGGGTTATTCAATCTATTTCATATTTCTAATAGTATCTTGATTATTCTATATGTCGTGAAATATGATGTCTTGTGCTTTCCTTTGGGGACAATGCAAGGTGTTGAGACATTTAGGTCTCTTCCATGTTGACCCAAAATTTTATTTTCTCTCTCTCTGTCTCTCTCTGTGCCATTCTTCCATTGTGTTTGTTATTTCATGAGTATTTGGGGAATGATGTCAGTTCCGAGATCTCTCATATCACTATAGCAAAGAAATATAATGACCCTAGATTTTTGGATACCTTTCATCTTCATCTCTTGTCTTTTCTTTGGCATTGCATTTGGGGGAAACCCCTTTTTTATAAGGTAGATTTATTTGGAAACATATCATTGATATAGGGCTTTCCAAAATAAGCTTTCATGTCCTTATCACATGACATTTATCACTTATTTTCTACTTTAAATTAATTTCCCACAACATGATTTTTTGTAATTTCTTTAAAGTGGGGGCATACATTGGCATAATTTGCTTCACTTTGTTCATAAGCATTGGGTAGTGTGTTGACATTGACATTTTTTTTTACTTTTTTCATGAGCATTGAACTTAGTGTAGCATTAGCATAGCATACTAACCATTTTTTGGCACCTTATCAAGGTTATCAAGGAATACAACTCTTGGTAAGGTTGTTAATAGGTACACACCTAGTGAAAAACGATCCTCACTAGACCTAGTGTGTTTCCTATTTTACCTTGTCTTGGGGGCTTACTTAGTGAAAAGTGGTCCTCACTAGCCTATATTGCCTTCTAGTTAATGATTCACCTAACAAATATTAGAATTTTCTATTGTGTGAGTCATGAATGCCTTTGGTACAAATCCTAACATAACACAACTTGCTAGCCCATGATTATACATACCCTCATTTTTCATTGTGTTTTGACATTGTACATGTTTGTATATGTTGTCTTGTTTCATTTCATACATGTTTGTGTTCCTTTTTCTTTATGTTGGTTTTCCATGGGATCTTGGATCCTAGGTGCTTGCACGCTCCCCCTAGATCCTTAGTCATCCTATATTTTCAACATTTGGACAATTGGACCCCTCTTGACATATTTTTCTACTTTAGTGTGAGTCAAAGCATAATTTCATACTCCTCACTAAAATGGGGGCTAAATGTAGTAGAAAAAATTATCACCCTTTCCACACTACATTTTTTCCTCCTTTAATTACTGGACCTAATTGAACACCTAATTCCCTAAATTATACATTTTAAGGCCCATTTTTACCATTTTTCAAGAGATAGCAAGCATCAAGAACAAATGCAAGTAATTAGTGTTTTTCCCCTGATACATTGTGTCTTGGAAAATAAGGCTAGGACCCATATTCCCTTGGACATATGGGTAAACCTATTTTATCGAGGACCAATTTTTAATGTGTCAGTATCAATGTTTTAACATTCAAATTTCTAATTGTAATGTCAAATTTTGGGATTTAATTTTTGGGAAATTAACTTAATTGCATATAAATACCTAGTTATTGCATCATTTTAAATCTAAAAAGTATTAACAAGCTAGAGGTGAACATGAAGAGAATTCAAGATCAAGTCAAGAGCATTATTTCAATGATTTATTGTAGCAATTCAAGATCCAACATCATGCCAAATCCTATGTGTTTTTATGTGTTCATGTTATCATTGTTTTGGGAAGGCTAACACTTTTGTAGGTCTCCAAAGCATTCAAGCATTCAAGAAAGCAAGATCCAAGACCTTGAGGTGATGTGTATGACTCTAGTCCTTCAAGGAAGCCATTGAAGGGTGGTGAGTTGTAACACTTTGTGATTTCATCATTTCTTCCTTTCAATTATCCATTTATCATTAACATTGCCATTGTGGAAGTGGAAACACTTAACATAGGGTTTGACTAAGGCAATCCCCTAAATGGCCCAAAATTTTCCCTCTCTTTGAGTGTGTAGATCTTAGGTTTGAAGATGATTGAAGGAAGATTGAAGACAAGTTGTATTTTATTGCATTCAAAGCCCTAATTCTTGTCAAGCCACAAAAAATCACCTATAGAATTATCCAACAACATTTTGAATTTGCAAGCAGGAATAAGAGTCTTAGATTTGCCACCAAAGGACCTAAAAAGTAGAGCAGGACACCCTAGTAGACACCCATACACCCCTAGGTGACTCTTTAATCCTATGCACATTAGGACCCTTTTTTTTGGATAAGTACACAGTCTCTTTCACTTCCCAAATATACCTAAAAATTCCTTTTTCAGTCTATGCATTCTTGGAATCATTCAATTTTCATATTATGTCATATAGTCTAAGTAGGGTAATCATAACAAATCAATTCAATCCATTTTCAAGGCCCTAAGGATGCAAATCCGGTCAGATTGACTCACCTTCATGGTTGAAGATGATCTATTCACCTTGTTGATTTGCATCTAATGTACCTTAGAAAAAGGAAAGATTTATCACAAGGTTTTATACATTAAACTTAAGGACATCCCTTTTTCTATATTATAGGAATGTAGTTAGCACCCATTTCTTTGGTTGCTATACATGGATACTATGGGAGATGATTTGACCATATTGCTAAAAAGGTTCATAAAGAGGACTAGGGGTCAAGGGATATTTGTGAAATGAGAGCCCTTCCCCAAGTGTGTTGTTTATCATCATACTTAGTTTCCCATTGATCAAACATGATAATTTAAAATATGCACCAAGCGTTGTTTTACTTAGTAAAATGAGTAAGCATCAAAATTAAGCACATTCAAAGGTATCATTTAGAAATGACTAATGAAATTTCTATTTGAGACCACATGGTGCATCATTTTACATTTGAAACTTAGTCTTGAAAGTTGTAGTGCTAATTCATCAAATATATTTTGATGTGCTGCTTTGTAGACCATGGAAGAGAAATGTAAGAAATACCAGCCAGGTTTATGTCAACATGCCAAATTTGTGCATGAAGGAAGAGTGTTTAAACTTGATAGACCTCACAATAAAATATATGTTTTATTTGGAGTCACTTTAATTGGATATATTTGTAGAAAACATATAAGGAACTTCCATATGGAAAAAATATGATACATATTTCATAGAAGTTTCACTTAGAGCAACAAAGAGAAAATATGAGCAAAAACCAAGAATCTACTTATGTATATTCTCTATAAGGAAAGGTGTCTCAACCTTGCATTCTAATTTTAAGAACATTTTTTTTTTTCTAGGTATGGAGGTCAATTTTGGTGCCTCAAAAATATTGAAATAGTCCTTAACAAGAGAAAGATAGTTATTGTGACATGGGCTCTCTAAGATCTTCAATTTTAGAATAATGGCTCAATTGGCTTCTCAAATAAAAAGTTATTGTCTCCATAAATTAGGCCCCCACATCAAAAATATAAGAGAAACTATGACACATAAGAAAGTTGTAAGTGTGAGTTACATTGGTTTACCAATTTATGATGCATGTTATAATATATCATAAGGTTTTTTTTAATGCAGATAATAGAACCAAGATGGAGTGCCCAAGTTGGGAGTTGATTATGATGAGCTTATGATAGGTGTAAGGAATATGCTATTTTTACCTTGTGGAATTGTCTTAGGATTTGGGAATTAGATTTGGATGTCACATTTTGGGTGGTTTTACATCATGGTTTCTTTATTACCTTTTGGTGGTTTCATGTTTTTTACTTTTCCTATTTATTGGGTGCTTGAGATGAATGTTTTATAATGTTTTTTTAAAGTATTATGATGCTACAATAATTACTCTAGATCTCTTGTTGGTGATAATCTTATAAAATATTAGACTATGCAAGTGTATTATAATAATTTATTAATAAATAATGCATTGAGTTACTTTGAAGTGTAGCTTTTTCTCTCAAAATGGTTCCCCCCATATATAAACCACCATGTTATGGTATATTGCTTTTGCATTTATTTCCTTGTAACTGTATGACTAATTTTATTTTTGCACATACCTCATCTCATAGATTAGTTTAAGAAGTGTATTTTTCACCTTTGATTCCTTTTATTCTCATCCAAAATTTCATGAAGATACAAGGCCTAAAGAATCTAAAGTTTCATATACTAAAATATTTAAACATCAATGTATTAATTACATGCCTTCCAACAACCCTTACAAAGAGACAATACTCATGTATGTAGGAAATAGGAAATAATAAAGGAAATATGTTAGAAAATGCACATTTCATGCTAGAGGAATTACTTATTCATGGGTATTAAATAAAAATGTTATGATTAAGAAAATGCAAAATCTATATAGAGCTACATCCAAAGAAACAAGGAAAATGGGTTGAAAAGGATGTTTCTAGGACACCACCTATTGCCAATGTTTTCACTAAGAGTACTAATCCTCTTAAGAGGAAAGCGATATAATTTCTTAAAGGAAGAAATTGAAGCACTAATTGCTTTGATGAGGATTTCCTCTTAGAGGGTGATCTCTCTAACTTGTTCCTTGATATTTTGAGCATTCTTATGCTTTATTTATTTAATAGTTATATTGATATTTATTTCTTCTTTTCTATGCATTTTACACAATTTTGTCTTCTTTTTTTTATGACATGTTTATTGTCTATATCTTATTCTCATCTCACCCTCTATGTTATGCTTCATAATTCCCCCCACCCCCCAACCTCGAGGGAAAATTTTCTTATTTCCATGTGTATCTTCTATGATTTCTTATGTTACATTTTTAGCTTCTATACTTGTAGGCCTATGACATTACATGTTTAACTCCTATGATTTCCTATGTTACATGTTTAGTTTCCATGATTTTCCTATATGCCTTGTTTGACTCTAATATCATCCTATGTTCCATGTTTACCACTTATGTTTACACATATTCCTTGTTATGTTTCTATGCTCCCTATATTTTATGCTTACACTATCTTTCCCTTATGCTATTTACATAAAATAATTGTTATGATGTTCTAAATGTTTAAACAACCTTTATGATACCATGTTTTCACTTACATGTTTGAATGTTATGCTCTCATGGTTGTATGTTTATGTTCCTTATCATACTATATTCTATGTTTACATGCTATGATAATTTCCATATTTATTTTTCTTATTTATGTCCATGTGATCACTAACTAGAATCTATGGTTATTGTATACACCTAAAAATAGTCTGGATAATCTAATTAATTAAATACAATTTATTTGATTAATTAACCTTTATTTCTTCTACTATTAAATAAATAGAAACATTTGTTTATATAGTTCATCTTTTAAAATTTCTTCAATCCTTATTCTATTATTTTGTCTTCATTAAATAAACGAATTTCACTTTGTTTTATTTAATTATTATAATCAAATTCATCTACTATTAAATAAATAGAAATATTTCATATAGTTCACATTTATATTCTTCTGATTATTCTCTCTTAATTAAATAATCAAAACTTCAATAGTTTTTATTTAATTATCATTATATCTCTTTTATTAAATAAACAATATCAAAAACATTTGTTTTATTTAATAATTTTTATTTCTTCCTAAATTTGAATAAATCCAAAATATTCAAATTATTTAAGCATATTTCTACAGCTCATCATATTTCACCTACCAATTTAGATATTTTATATCTAATTAATTCATCTCAACCTTCACGGGTAAAATTGGAGACAAACTTGCAGGCAATCCTCTTCATCTTTCTCCAATGATTCTTCCTATCTTTTGGCTGAATTTTTTTTCTGGGGAGGAACAATCTCCATAATCAGCTCAAGCTTCTTCATCCTTCACCATTCAATCCTCCAGATTGAATCTAGACCTTTGTTGTGCTACCCCTTCACAAATGTGCTACCATGAATCTATAAATACAACCTCTTTCTACAGTAAATAGATCCCAACTTTGTGCAAAATTACTCTGCAGAAACACCAATTGAGCAATCAAGCATCTTAGCTTGATAGCATTATCATTTAGCAATAGAAATCATAGCATTTTAGAATCAATATCATGGTAGAATCATAGTTCACTGTAGCTTCTTTTATTAAGTTTCATGTCAATTTAGATTACAATAGCTTCATCATATCATTTAGATATCATCATATAGGATTATATTATTGCATTTAGCAACATCTCATTCTCTAGATTGGCATTTTAACAGTCACAATGCTTACAAAATCTGAGAGCCCAGTGACTTAATAAATCTTTGGAGATAGAGAGCAATATGATGCTTTCAGTAGATTCTTGTTTAATTAGATTAAATATTGTTGATTTTCTTGATATAATGTCTTATTAAGAAGTGTTGTTTGTTATTTTATTCATTACTTATTCCACATTTACAATTATCATTATCTTGTTATTTTCCTTCATTTGGGCAACATTGAAATATATATCTTACCTTTTCCCTTGCTATGTGTACTTTCATGATTACTTCTTCCTTATGTCCTTACATGCTTATCACTTGATGACATCTTTACCATGTATTTATATGATTTTATCATGATTATATTTTTTTATTCTTTCCTATGATTCCTTCATCATTTGAATTTTAAACCAATTATAGGGGGAATATATGTCACCAAGGATATTTTATGAGATATGTTTTGTAGTGAGAGGCTCATAGCAATTCTTTCTCTCAAGGGATCATGTTCAATCCACTCATGTTGTCAAAATATTCTATTTAGTCACAATTTCACCACTTTTTTCTTAGATAAAATCTCTTACTCTTCTCATTTTTTAATTTATACTATATTTGATGATAGATATTTTTCAATATAACTTGTAGTTAGTTCTTATTTTAAATATGTGATAGATGCTACTTATTGTAGTGTAGGAAAAATTATCTCTTTTTCACACTTAATTTGGGAATAATTAGTAATAAAATGAACATAATTATTCCTTAATTTAGTGTTATAATATGTATTTTACATATTCACATTAAGTTTAGGGCCATATCAAATAAAATGGACTTAATTGTGCCTTAATGTGGTGTTGTAAAGTGTATCTTTACACTTTCACACTCATTTGTATCTTTACAATTGAGGTTAATTTTCCTCAATTGGCCCCTTTAATTCAAATCCAAGCCTAATTAATTGCATTTTATGAAGAGGAAAACTTGACATTCATTAATGCCATGACATAACATTTATCATTGGAGAATGTGTGTCCTAGGTAAGTGACCTAGGACACATTTTCCCAAGGGTGAATGGGTCCTCACATAGGCCTAGGACCTAAATTTTTATTATGTTTTTAGTGGTATTTTCAAGGAAAGCTGAGTGCAGAAATGTAGAAGAGAAATGTAGATATGTCATTCAATTTCAAGTTATAGTTTATTAAGATGCACATTAATAGAATAAGAGAGTAGAAAAATTTAATGCAATCATAGAATGAACACCAGATTTATGTGGGAAAACCCTTACAAGAGAAAAACCCACACACCAAGCAAGATCTCTTTGTATTACTGTAAAAGAACATTTACATACAAAGTCACATAACTATGCTTCTAGGTGTCAATTCACAATATCTACTTTAGTAGCATTACATTTCCTTGATCAACCTCGCTTTAGTTCAATTTGAACAACCCACCTCAATGTTATAGAACATACAATGTTGATACAACATCCGTTCTACATTCCAAAACCACCAAGGAACTGTTCGATTCAAATTCCATATGCAACTGTACACAAACTATCTAACTATCAATACTCATCGAGAAGTAGATGAGACCTCATTCAAACTCTCTTTGAACCCTCAAAGTCATATTGACATCCAAATTGTTCACCAAATTGTACATCGCTTAGCCAATCCTCGCTCTCCCACGAAAGTCACTCGAGACCCACCACAAGAGACATAGGATAGTGGGCACCGTTGGATCATTCTAATCACAACCATTGATCAAACTATATGTCACCATGGCAATGAGACAATACATCATCTCCCACCAATATAAGGATGTCACTTCGATGAGGATCATACCACTCCATGTGGTCCCCATTGCCATGTCACCTCCATAGACCATCGGGTTATCGGCTTGTTGAAGAGACTCACTTCAAAGTCCCAAAAGAATTAAAAAGTCCCACCGATAAGAGTACTCCAGCCTCCCATCAACATGTCAAGGGGATAGGAATTAATGTCCAATTGAAATCACAATGTCACCCCGATACACTCTCATCAGAGTATGAAAGAGATGCTAAGAAGACTCTTGTCGAAGTGATTAGCTCTTGTTGACAATGTACATAACATCAAAGAAAGAAGTGTTATCAGTCCGTCGAGGAGACTATGAATAAGGTCCCACTAAAAATGAATGGTCAGGTAGATGAAGGAATAAACATACAACACTACAAATAGGATATCAAGCCAATAATTTTTTGCACATTTTCCAACAATATTTTAATGATTTCAAATGTATATTCACATGTTAGCTTGTGTTATCTGAATTTCAAGAAATTAATGTTATATATGTATAAATATAAGGTCATTTCACTATGTTTAACCTAGAAAGTTTGATTCAAGCACTCTAAGTTTTCAAGTGAGCATTATCAAGAAAATTTCAAGGCATTCAAGGGTAGATTTAGTGAAGAATTATTGCAACAATCAAGATCCTATTGTCATGTCAAATTCTTCTTGGATCATGCATGTTACTGGAGCCAATATGTTGATGTAGTGTTCATGATCCATTCAAGCATTCAAAGGCATTATTTCAAATCAAGTTTCAAGATCAAGATCCACATCCATTGAAGCCATTTCATGCTAGTTGCAAATCTACATTCTAAGGTTCATCCAAGGGTTTGGTGAGTTGTGACATTGCTTTATTCATTCATCATTCCTTTCATGCTATTTCATTTCATTCCAATGTTTAATTACCAAAATGGGTTTTGACCAAGGCAAACCCCATTCACCAACAACAAAACATTTTTCTCTCTTGATTTTTGTTTGCAAATTTTTAGGTCCAGAAGATCTCTTGAAGAGAAAAATTACAAAGTTTTCAAAGTTGCATTTGTTGTCATCATTGTTGCAATTTCATGAAAACTCACCTACAGGATTTATTTCCGACTGTTCGACTATGGAAATCAAGGATCTGGGAGTGTAGAAATGAGAGAAGAGAACCCAAAAACCATTTTTACAGAGCCCTAGCTAAGACCCATTTTCCATAGGGCGAATGAGTCCTTAGTTAGCTTTGAAAAAATATTTTTGGTGACTGGTACACATCATTTTCCCTTTTTGAGATCTACATTTTAATTTCTGGTTCCATCAGAATTAAGCTTAATCTTCCAAATCCAAGTTGTAGATTACATTTTGGAGTTAGTTTTCTATTTTTAATCTTTCTCCCTAAATTGTTGTTTTATCAGGACCCCTGTCCTTTCAAAAAAAGAAATTAGTAGATTCACACTTTGACTTGACTCACCTCAAGGTTGATAGTCCTTTCAATGTGTGGATCTCATTTCCTAATGAATTAAGGAAAGATAGGACCCCTTTCCCCTCTTTAGATCCACTTTTCCATTTTGGAAAACTCTAGGAAACCTCTTATTTTTCTTCATTTCACTTATTACATACTTTTTCTACTTTACAAGTCCTTGATTGAGTGTTCCTTGCAACAAGAATTCAATAATAACATTTATAATTAGAATTTTGTATCCTTTAAATGGTTATTTAAAAAATATTAATTTTGATGTTGACTTATTGTTTTAATTTGACATGCATCTACTTAGTAGTTCACATGTACATCAAAGTGGGGGAAAATGTAATGGTAAAAATTGAATGCTCATGCCTTATGTTCTAGAATCATTTTGATTAGAGAATTTTAATGTAATTATAAGCCTACAAGTGTCATATTCTTATGTGAATTCAACTCATTCTATCACCTCATCTAGATCTCATCTTCACTTATCCCTGGGTGATCCTATAATAGTGGTTTACAATTTTTGGCCAAACTGGACACTGAAATTATTATTTTTAACTAAATCTTCACATTCGGGCACCTATAGCAGCTAAACCGTGAGGAATTTGAAGATGGTGCAAAATAGAGTCTCATCCAATTTTATTTGTAGATTCTAAAAATATTTTTTTCAAAAATTTTTGGAATCAAATTGCACTTCTTTTTCAATCTCCCACGAAAATTGATTTTTTTTCAGAAAATAACATTTTGAAAAAGTGACGCACACCGTATAACGCATAACTTTTTTTCCATGAAGGATAAAATTCTAATTCTTTCAAATTTATATTTGCAACTCTGATATCTAGTGCTTCCACTTGGTTAGATAGTTTTTTATTGAATATTTTTTCCTTAATCAAGTTTCAAAGTCAAATCCACTCATACCCTGCATTAATGCCGCGGACCAGATAACGCGGTGAATCCTTTTTTTTATATGTCAAAATTTTATTCTTTTATTTTTTTTGTTGGATCAAGGACTCACATCTGTGCACCTATATTTTCTAAATTTTTTTGATAATCTTCTATTTTTCCACATGTGAAGAACAAAGAAATTCATTTCGATGAAAAACCTATGTTTAATAAAACTTAAAAAACAAATACATAACAAAACCAAAACATATTAAAATTATATTCATTGGATATCTTGTTCTGAGAAATACCATAATCATTTGAAATAAATTTTAAATGAATTCATTTGATCCCCCAAAAGCTAAATCAAAAGTGATTTTTTATCAGCATTTTGATAGGTGTAAAGGAGACGCATTTATAGGTATGGTTTAAAACTAGCGAGGTTCTATCCAAGGGGGTTTGATCTAATTTGATTTGATCAAACCCTATTCAATTGGAATCCTTAAAATGAAACTTTTAAAGGCTTAAATCATTATATTTTCTAAAAATATGTGATTTCAACTAAAATCCGTTCCTCTCAGGAATTGTAAACCACTATTGTGACATCACCCCCCTAGATATTAGTCTTGATCTCTAGATCCCCCATTCACCACCTTGGATCAAATATGTAGATATGAACTTGATGAATCCTAGTTTTGAATCCTACACTTTTAAAATTAAAATTAAAATTAAATATGGTTGTCTCCCTCACACTATCCATTATGAGTTGACCTAGTGCATGTTTGTGCTGATTTGTCTTATATGTTATTATATTTAAAGATATCCAATCATTCATTTGAGATTATCAAGAATGATAAGATGTCTAGGAGCTCACAAAAGAACATTCACATTGTGAGAATTATATAGGATTTTCAAAGAATAATAGTTGCATCATCATAGCGATATGTATCAACATATATCATCCTAGACATAACACTTGATTGCTAACTTCAAATGTTTTTCCAATGCTATTGAATTCATCACAATAGAAATCTCACTAAGGAGTTCAATGACACTCATAATTTAATATATTTCTCAATTTTTTTTTTTGAATATCATTAGTCATCACTAATATCAGATATTAGAAGATCTAGGAAAGAAAATTTTAGTACTTGAATTTTTGCTAGTTCATTCTTGCAAGTGTACGCTCAAGTCCACATTCTAATTTCATTCTATAGGAAGAGATTGGGTTTGTATGTACACATCTAAAGTAAAATAGTATATGATTAGTTTGTATATTTTGAGACACTTGTTTGATCAAGTCTTAAAATGGGTTTCACTATTCACCTCATTCCTTGGAATTTATTCTTTTAAAAATAACTAGTGATTGCACTTTATTTTGCATTGGGTATGTTGAAGATGTCTTAGAGGTGAGTTATTGACCTTCCTTAAGAAAATGACCTACCAAGTCCTTAACATAGCTCCCCATGAAAATGACATCTTTGGATTGTTGGGATGGAATAGATAATTGAAAATTAGTCTCTCTTTTCTCTTTCCTTCCCTTTATATCTCATTTATCTCTCTCTTTCCATATGCTTATTTGTTCCTCTCTTTATCAATATTATTAATATTGTCAATAAACATGAAATAGAGGATCAAACAATGAACAAAACACCTTTCACACAAAGAGAGTTGCAAATAATGATTTTCTATATCCTCAATAAGAAAACATTACATAATAAACCTCAAGAGTCTTCAAGGAGATAGATATATAATATAATGAGGGTGAGTTCTTTATAGGAGCAACCCTAAATGATAAAGGGATTAAATCATGAAAAATTTCATCATCCTACATGATGGGATAAAATTATCTAATAAAAGCTCACTCTAGTTAATAAAAAAAACACTTCTAAGTGCATGAAATAAATTAGACTAATAATCAATTAAAAATTAATTAATTATTAGCTAATGGATGATTAATCTAACACCCCCTCAAGATGAACTTAGAAAGTAGCTAAAAAACCCTAAAGAGCCAATTTATAAAAATAAAAGAATGCATGATGGGTCCTGACAAATAAGGCTTGATGAGGTACCCATGTACAAAAAATCTAATCTCTTACAATTGTAGAAAAAGGAGAAATCCCCACGAGAAAAACTCCTCTCAAAAAGAGACAAAGATAAATGAAGGTCTGAAAAACCTTCAAAAAAATGTCCCAAAAAATGGAAACATGAAGAATGTACCGCACACACACAAAGAAGATGTAGACAATGTTGGATGACGACTACTATAGTACTAAAATGAAGAACCTCCTCTGAAACAAATGATGATCATGATCAAGAATCCAAGAATTTGCATGAGTGCCCCTGATGACACTACTTGAATTAGATAGCAAACAAAGGAAAACAAATGAAAACATTTGAAAGTCAAATACACAAATGGCACAAGTACCAATAGTCTGAAGAAATTGATCAAGTGAAAATGGAAGATCACCTCCAAAATCAGGAATGCAAGAGTTCCCATATGGTAAATACTCCATCTCAATGAGATACATGGGTAACCAACAATTGCATCCACCTAGTACATAGGAATAGGAACTAGATACATAAATAACTCCAAAATAAAACCAAGGAAGCATTAGCACCAATAGTAGAAACCCCCTCATAATGTAGAAAGGGAGAGCCAAAACAAGTCAACTAAAACTATGTGTCACCAAGAAGTTCATGAAGGAGAACTAAGAACATCTAAATGTGCACATGAAAGTACCTGTAAATAAAATGGGTGTAAACCAAGGCACACAAGCATGATGCAATAATCATTAGGATTCAATGTTGTGGAATGTACACACTTGAAAAAGGTGTGATGGAAAAAAAAGGAACTCACAACACACCCATGACACTTTATATCACAGTGTGAGTAGAAAATGCACAAGATGTACAAAATCCCCAAAAAAATACACCAGAGTGACACTTTATCTCAATGCATCTAAAAAAATAAATTACATTAAAAAAGATGCTCAAAGTGCCCAAATAGGACATAAATATAGAAATACATGTAGAATAGCCTAAAAAAACTCATCCCATGCAAATAAAAAGTTTCCAAGAGCTAAAATGTCTAGGTAATCCACAACAAAAAAAAGCTAAATAAAATGTACCTAGAGAAAAATCTTGAAAAAGTGCATGGATTTTTGTGAAGAGCTCTAAAAGACCATCCCAATGCCATTGGAATAGTGAAAAATAGAGAAACAAGTCAAAATTTGTGAGCTCAAGAGTGAAAACAACACATCTAAATTTGATGGATGGTAAACTATATGAGCAACAAAATCTTAGAAAAAATCAACACCATTGGATAGTTCTCAGAACCAACTTTTTGACAATATCTCATTTACCCAAATTTAATAACCTAGTGAAAAGTTATCACAATTTTCCTAATCTTGCTAAAATTGTAAAAAAAAGCTAAAATTTATTTTTAGCCCCCCCCCCCCAAGGGTTGGGTGCTGGTTGTCCATGCGACCATGTGGGGGAAAGGGTTTAAAAAAAGTAATTTTTTTTTTTGAAAAGTGTCGTATAATATGTGCACTAAAGATTTTCCCAACTCCAAAAATTACAAAAAAATGAAGATTCCAAATTTCCTCATGTAACCCTAGTTGAAAGAAACTCAAAAATGGAGAAGGGGTTCATTGAATCCATGCTTTGATACCATGTTAGAATTGTGAATAACACAAGACATAGTCCATCAAACAACAAAAAAAAACTCCTTCCACAAAAGAGCTTTGCAAAATAATGATTTGCTATTCTTGAATAAGAAAATACTTACAGAATGAACCTCAAGAATGTTAATGGAGATCAACATATAATACAATGAGGGTGAGTGTTTTATAGGAGCAACCCTAAATGATAAATTAATTAGATCATGACATAAGTGTTGTCATCCTATGTGATGAGAAAAAATGATCAAATAAAAGCTCACTCTAGTTAACAAAAAAAGCACTCCTAAGTTTAGCTTAAGTGCATGAGAAGAAATTAACCTAATAATCAATTAATGATTAATTAATTATCTTCCCCGATCCTTATCCTGATCTTCCTTTGACCTCAGAAGATTCCTTCTCACTTTTTCTTTATCCGACTTAGCGACTTTCGATCTCGTGATACCCTGGATCTGACGCCGACTTTGATTGATCTCGACGAGGATGCGATTTGCCGAAGATCTGATGACGCGGATCGATCTCTTTCGATCTGATCTTTCGGACTTTTCCGGAGATCCTTGATTTGATTATTCTGATGATTTGTTCTCCCGGATCGATGATCTGATCGATCTCTCGAAATCGATTTTGAGCGCGGATCCTCGATGACGCTTTTCCTCTATTTTTCTCAATCACTATCTCTCCCCTCTCTCTCTATCTTGTTAAATCAACATTATTTAAAATCCCCTTTCCATTTTTGCCACTTATTTTATATCCACACCACCATAATTCATTTTTCAAATATTCCTAAATTTATGATTCTAAAAATATCACCTTATATAATTTTAACTAAGGGAAATTATCCTAGGGTTAGCAAATCAAATGCATAAACATAAAAACCAAAGTAGTAATGAAGTGCAAAGGAATAACATGAAAAAACAATGAAAGATCTCACCAAATGTCTTCAATCTCCATGGCCGACCTCCATTACACCCTCTCAATTTGCTGTAAATATGATGTTGCCCTCAGATTTGTGATGAGCAAACTAATGACAATGACAAGACCTAAGAAAATGTTGAAGGATTTAAGATAACAACATGCAAATACTATGCTAATATGTAACTAGTGAGCATGAAACTATGTCTAAATCATGTTAAATGATATAATAATGTGACTATGCCAAAATGATAATATTGCAAAAGTATGACAAGAGTGCAAGATAGCCTAAGATTTCCTAGAAAAAGATTGCATGAGATTATACTAGCATGCAATTGCAAGATGACATGAGATGAAAAAATGAGACAAAAATTGCCATTTTATAGAAAATACAATTTTGGATGAATGACCAAGATTGAAGATTGACAAATGCCCTAGAATCAATGGACAAGATTCAATTTGAAAACCCACAATTAGGGTTAGGAAAAAAATAGGGAAAATTCAAAATGAGTGGACAAGATTAATTTTTGGAAAATCAAATCAAGGGTGGACAATGCATGTGACAAGAGGTAAGACTGGCACATAAAAAGAGGTGGCTAGAAAATCAAATAATAAATGAAAATTATTTGATTTTTGAGGAAAAAGACTATTTTGAATTAAAACTCAATTTAATTCAAAAGGTGGGGCCACATGATAGTAAACAATTAATTCAAATTATTTACTAAAAGAGGGAAATGTGAAATTAAATAATTATTAAAGATAATTATTTAATTAAAAAGGATGAGCAATAATTAAATTAAAGAATCTATTTAATTATGAGAAGGCTTTTCAAAATTAGTGACATATTAAATAAATAAATAAATAAAATTTATTTATTTAACAATCAAGAAGACATAAATGGGCAAGTATAATTAAATAAATTAAGAAACTTATTTAATTGTGAGAAGACTTTAGACAATTAGTGACATATTAAATAAATAAATAAAATTTATCTATTTAATAATCAAGAGGAATAAGGAGGATATGAATTAATTAAATAATTATGAATTATTTAATTAATAGACAAAAGTGGACCAAGGACATAATTCAAATGTCTTAATTATGCCAGGAAGAAATAATGGAAAAATAGAGCTTGCAGGCCTAGGTCATTTCTATGTGTCTACATTTTGCCCATCTTTTTCATAATGCAACCTGTCGCATTGTGGCAAAGAAAAATTAGTTAGAAGCATGCCCCAATGAAGGTACAAAGTATCTATGCTCCCTCGGGAAAATTTTCAAAATTTGGGCCAGTGAGAAAAAAATTTGGAAAGTGTCCCGATAAGTCAATATGGTGACCAAAAAGACACTAGTGCAGAGGGTTTCTAATTTTGAGGAGTTTAAAGCAGCTAAAAGTGCAGTCCAAGTTAGTCAAAATAACCTCCAGTAATAAAAAGGGTTGACAAATGCCATTTTGACTTTATAAATAGGTTGACAATGGGGTAAAAGTCAATTCATTTTCACTATTCACCTTAGCAATTTTGAGAGCGCCGAGTGAAGAGGATTGTAGCAGACATGGTGATTCCAGTGACTAAGCATTGCTAAGAGATCATGCAAAAATATAGGTGGCCTGAGGGCTCAGAGCCAGTAGTATGCACCCCTAACCTACTTTGTCATTTTATCATTTTTCATGCAAAAATTAGGGTTTTAGGGTCAACAACGAATGCCCTGTGATGCATGTGCGTGTGCATAAGCCACATTTGTGTTTTCGTTCGATGCATTCGTTGAGACACGAGGAAAAAAAAGTTTTAGGATAGGGCCACTGATTGTGCCGCATTCGCCTAGAATCATGACACAATCAAAAAATTGAGCCACAATCGACATATAGAATGTCGCATTCGCAACATTGCAACACATTTGCAATTTAGAATGATGCATTTGTTTTAAATGACGCATTTGAAGTTTAGTAAAAGTGTTTTTTGATATTTTACTAATAATACTTGAATCTTTTATTGAAGGAAGAAGATCCTAAATAATTCTAAGAGTATTATTCTAAAAACACTACATTCATTTAAACTCTAAAATGTTTAAGGTTTAAGTCCACAAGGGACTCATGATCACCTATCGAGATTCACTAAAAAGAGATGTCAGTTCTTCACTAACTATTAACTTATTATAACATTTGCTTTGCAATCATGTGTGAAGGGAGTCTACACTGGAGGACCTTCACCAAGCTAGTTTTGTAGGTGCAATCATGGGCGTTGGAGGAAGAGTTCAAGGCATGGCACTAGGGATAAGGGAATTGAAAGAGGTAAAAAGCCATACCTCAAGAACCATGATGTTCACACAGTGGGGGATGAAAAAAAATGCTATGCCATTTGTTCTATTGCAGGTTTTACTTCTCCAGAGCCTCAAACCATGGTGCCATTTTCATCTCTTGTTCCTATTTTCAACCCTTTGGGTGCTGTGCAACGCAATAATCATTTAGATGCGGTGGCTCCTCCTAGTTTTGACCTTGAAACCCTAGTTAAATGTAGGAATAGGGAAAATCCTTTTCATGAATATAACACCTTCTACTTGGATAAGATTCAATGAGATAATCTTTGTCTTGCTCATTCCGTGTTGACGCCCGTTCCTTCCTCCACTCCCATCAAGGAGCATGATCTTCCGCCTGGATGCTCTTTCTTTACTATTGGTGACTCATAGGTTTCTTTTTTGAATGATCCTATGGATCTTCTTGTTTCAGATGAAAGCATCAGTGCAGTTTCTGCCAAAATTGGTGATTTCTCTCTAGTTCTAAAAAGTTGATTCATGTGACAACATATGTCTTATGAATCAGTTTTAGCTTGGGATAAATCCACTTGGTAGAATATTTCCCCACCTATGATCGAATCTTTAGAGTTTTATTTTTTTTTGTTATCTTTCAGTTTGATCACTGATTATAATTATGTGGTTCATAATGGGTCGTGGTTCTTTGGAGATTCTTGCCTTTTTCTCACCCTGTGGTATCCTTTCTTTGATCCAACCACTTCCAAGATAACAGACATTCCTATGTGGATCAGACTATACAATTTGCCACTTTTTATTTAAGGAATTCATATCTCATTAGATCTGTGATCAATCAGGTGGATATTTTTGTGAAGCTCAACTCAAAGGAGGTGACTTCTCCTCACAGGTTCATCTGATCTTGTGCTATGGTTGACATTTCCAAGCCACTTCCTCACTCCATTCAGATTCATTCTTCTTTGGGCACTTGGACTCAATATTGAAATTAGGAAGGGCTTCATTTTAGTTGTTTCCACTGCAACAAAATGGGACACAAAATTGAGGTTTGTATGACCCAACGTTCTACTGATTCAAGGCATTTTAGTATCAAAAAATGGGTTAAAAAGGCTGTTGTCCCAGATGCTGACTTCATTTGACAAAATCACATGAAGTTCACAATCTCTCAATCTAATCCTGAATTTGCTCCTATGCATCCAGTGGACCCCACTCCTCCTCCTCTTATTGCTTTGGTTAACAATACCTTGGAAGAAATTTTAGCGGATTCTAAGGGGGTGCTGCCACAATAGTGGTTTACAATTTTGGGAGATCCTAATTTTTGCTAAAATCACATATTTTTAGAAAATATAATGATTTAAGCCTTGAAATGTTCCATTTAAATAATTCCAATTGAAGAGGGTTTGATCAAACCACCTTAGACCAAGCCCCCTTGGATAAAACCCCGCTAGTTTTAAACCATACCTATAATAGAGTCTCCTTCACACCTATCAAAATGTTGATAAAAAACCACTTTTGATTTACCTTTTGGGGGATCAAACGAATTCATTTAATTTTTTTTTGTAAGTATGTAGTCCTTATTATAAGCTTCCAAAAATGTATAATTTTAATAAAATTTAATTTGATTAAAATTATTATATTTATTTTTTATTTCTTGTGAATGTAGGTTTTTCATCGAAAATCAAGCTCTCTGTTCTACACATGTGGCAAAATAGAATATTATCAATTTTTTTTTTTTTTTAAATATGAGTGCACTATATATTGAAGTCCCATTGATACAACAAAAAGGAAAAATGAATTTTGATATATACAAAAGAGTTACGCGTTATAGGGTCGCCTTATGTTTGAATTGTAATTGGTTTGACTCAAACTTGATTAAAGAAAAAATATGAAATAAAAAATATCTAACCAAGTGGAAGCACTAGATATCAGAGTTAAAAAAATAATTAGAATTTTATCCTTCATGGAAAAAAAGTTGTGTTATAGGATGAGAATCACTTTTTCAAAATGTTGTTTTATGAAAAAAACTAGTTTTCAAGGGAGATGGAAAAAGAAGTGCAATATGATTCCAAATTTTTTGAAAAAAATATATTTAGAATCTAAAGAAAAAATGTCACAAAACTTTAGTTTGCATCATCTTCAAATTCTTCACGATTTAGCCGCTATAGGTGCCCAAAAGTGAAGATTTAGTTAAAAAAAATTATTTCAGTGTCCAGTTTGGCCAAAAATTGTAAACCACTATTGTGGGATCACCCAAGAATGAGGGTAATGAGTCGGATGGCACCTTCCCTTTCATGGAGAATTTGGATGAGGATCTTGATTATTTTTACCACGATATAGTTGTGGTTCCTCCTTGAAAATATGGGATTTCTCAAAGGGAGAGCAACAAACTTAAACCAGATTGTGGATCATAGAAGAAGAAAGTTCAAAATTTTGTCATTGAGAAACTTCATACTAAAGGAATGGAAGCTATGGCGAAGGGCTACTAGTGGAATATGGAGGCTCTCCTTTCACGTCATGAAAAACATATTAGTTATGTTTTGGGTTTGGGTGTGAATCCTTGAGTGTTTTGTTTCTCTTTGATCTTTTGACTCTTCTGGAGTTTGAGCATCCTTTTTTCTCCTTAGCCCTTTTTTAGGCTTCTCCTCTTACTTTTGTTTTTTTCTATTATGCTATTCTCCTCTTTTATCAGCTTGGTTGGCCTATTGTTCCTTTCATTTTTAAATTTAATAAAAGGAGTGGGACCTCACCCATAGCTTATGGATAAAAAAAATATTTACAAAGAAAATATAAATCAATACCAAAGAGGGAAGCTATAAATCCACCCCAAGTATCTCATGAAATTTATGGTCACACATACCCTCACACAATCTAAATAATTTTCATCCTTCCCAATAATAAATAATAGCATTCACTTACTTTCTTTCCACTTTCCCCCCTATACATTGTGTGTATTACACTATTGCTTGCATTCTGTCCACTACAAATTCACAATTCACCCATGCCAATTCAAGAGTTACTTGGAAAATTAAACAATTATTTTTGTCTTGTTTTTGTTTGATGTGTTAAAATTTTAATTTTATAACCTGAGAAAAATATAATTATTCTTGGAATTTGATGGTCTATGTGACTATTTTTTCAATTTTAGACTTAATATTACAATTCTAATAATTGTTCAATTTGACTTGTTATATAAAATATGACACATAATTTTTTTATTATACTTAAATATAGTATAATATTCTATTTATAATATTAATATATATCATTTTGTAATGTTATATATATATATTATAATAATAATATTAGTTTAGAATATTTTCATAGATATAATAAATTATTTTTAAATTTTTAAAATATTTTAAAAAGATTATGCTGAATATTTGTTAATATGAATTTAGAAATATACATATGTATGACTAATTCTATAATCATGATTTTCATTTTTTTAGAAACATCTATAGTTTACTATTGAGCACTAAAAATGTGATAATCATGCTAGTTACATAACCATTACATTGGCAGCGATCAAACTCATTTTCTTGATTTTGTTTTCTATTCTAATATCCTTGAAAGATAGGGTTTAGTGATGGCCAACTAATATCAAAATATCTTGAACAAATTCAAATGGAAGAAATTCAAAAAAGTTCATTTTTCTTGCTAATGGTTGATAAAAATACCAATCAAAGTTTAGATTATCACCTTGTTGTTTATACAACATATTTAACTTTAGACCCGTCATGGGGTGCCTATTTATATGGTTATGAAGATCATGAATGTGTTTTATGGAAAAGGAAAAATTATATGTGATACTGTCAATCAATTGATAAATGATAGAGAACTTCCACTAACAAAACTAATAGCATCTCAACAAATGGGGTTTTTATAATGGTTGGGTGAGAAAATGAATTTCTTTATCTTTTCAAACAAAACATTCCAAAATATTATTTTAGTGAATTCTATAGTTTATTGTGAGTCACTAGTAGTAACAAATGCTTCTGTTAATGCCTAAAATTACTAGGAAAACAACCTTATGGGAAACTCAGTTAATGGGGAGACCAATTGCGCTAAACTGGGTAACCTCCACATTTTAAAGAAGCCGAATTTTCTACATTTGGGGGTTGGAAAGGGAAAAGGAAGCAGATATATAAAATAAAGTCTAATCTAAGGTGATGTGCCAAGATGTAAGTAAGTAGGCACATGAAATCTTCCCTTTCAAATGAGATTTGAGGGCCCGTTCAACAATCTACATGTCCGAAAATAACATAAAGAATAGATGAAAAACCCAAGAAGTTCATCAAATGACATAACATAACTTCCATATGCATTCACTGAACAAGAGGAGTTCAAGACATGATTTGAATTAGAAAATTTATATTGAAACTATAGAAGTCTTGCAGGTAAACTACTCAGTACAATAAACAACACAGTATAAAGTCTTATCAATTTAACTAAGAAAAAGAGAGGCCGAACAAATTGGCATAGTTTGTGAGTCTTAATACAATAATAAAAAGCAATGTAAAGGCCTACAGTCTTTTTCACATTTTTCTATGATTTTTGAACCCTTTTTCAAAGAGTTGAAGCAGTATATATAGATCATTCGATCGCCAGAGAGCCAATAACCGAAAATATTCCTCAGGCATGGGAAATGATTCCCATCGCAATGATTCCCTAAGGCTGTTGCAACAAAAATATTCTAAAACATTGTATTCAGTCACCCTTGAACAAAATGCACCCCTCTACAAATGATGAATGTGGTCCCAAGGTGGAAAAAATGAAGCTCTCCAGATGAAATGTGTTGCCCACCCATAGAGTTGGTTAGGACACATGACGTAGATACAAGGATTCATACTTGTTCATCCCTTCCTTGCGATCAAAATCCCCATGAAGAAGACACATGGAGTAGTTTGTGTTTCAAGTGTTGACTGCGGGGTCTGCCAAAAATGCGCTGCAATAGGATGCAACATGGAACATGGGTGGAGCTCAGAGGAGAAACAAAGGATAGAGGTCTCTTAAAGGCCCACACTACAGACATGTGGAAAAATGGTGGGGCTCAAAGAAGCGAGGGAATAAAACCTTCAAAGGCATGTGCTGTAGACACGTGGCACCAACGAACAAAGGTGCTACCATAATGAAGCTCAAAAATAGGCAAATATGTGGTGCACGGGCTGGGATCATGCAAAAATAACAAAACTAACCCAAAGAGAGCTTTAAGGATTTTAAATCCACAAATTTTGGCGACTATTAGGGAAATTTCCCTTGTGGAATGGGAACCCAACATTTTTGGTTCGAAGACTAGAGCCTTATCCTTGGGTAACAATCAAAGCTTTGAAGGTGTAGTCTGCAAAGGTAGCCAGTCGACCTTGGATGACATCAATAAGGTGTGTAGATTCTCTTTCACCTCATGCAGATTGATAATTTCTTTGAACACTAGCTCCATAGAGATCCTTGTCTTAGACTCAAGCTAAAAAATAAGTCACACTATCTGATGGGTGGCACTTTCAATGTCTACTATTGTGGGAGGTTGACTGAATAATTGGAAAAAAGATAGATCCCACTACTTTTCCTCGATCTTTGCTGTGATGTGCTCCACCATGGCAACTGAATCGTTAGAGAGAAAGGGGGAGGGCAAGCCCATTTGAGTCAGTTGGGAGAACTACATCCACATATTATTCATAGTCTGACTCAATATTATCGAGCAATTGCTAGCCTAGAGGATGGCCACATGACAATAGATGAATTCTTTTTCCTTCTTTGTAGCTATCCTCCTATCCTCTATCCCTATGTTTACCATGTCTACATTTGCCACAGTGTCTAATTTATCTAGCAACTTCTCAGCCTTAGGCACTCTTTTCACAATGAATTGTGGAACCTACTCAATCGTTCCACGCACCTCTTTGCTTAAATTTGCTGCATCAACCACGAATTGGAGCGCCAGTTGCAGGGTCAAGCAAAAAGACTTGACCTTCTCCCAGTATGAGGCATATAATTGTTGAGCTACCAAAAGGAGATCTGATTGAGGAACAAGGGGTTGGGGAGGAAGTTTCAAAAGACTTATCTCCAACTCCTTGGATCCAATCTCTTCCATTAACTTGTCAATTATCCTGGTAGATGTGGTGAGCTGTTCCTTTAGAGTTTCCAACTCTATATCTTTTCTTTTCAATAGATCCTCAGCTTGACCTTGGGTTGTAGATTCCTTTTCCAGAGAGAGCTTTACTTCTTAGATCTCTCTTTCAAATTGAGCCCATCATTCTTGAAGCTCCTTGTCCTTTTGCTACATTTCCTGCTCCAATTGAGCTTGTTGATCCTGAAGCTCTTCATTCTTCTGTTGCATTTCTTCCTCTACTTGAGCCGTTGATTATGAAGCTCTTGGTTTTTCTGCTACAATCCGGTAACCATTTGGGATCTTGGGATTGGAACCTTGTGAGTTCCTCCTAAAGCTTGGACTTTTTTGCTTGTGCTTGTTGAGACAAGCATGCAATTTCAGCATCATTAGCCTTTTCCCTTTTCTGTAGGATCTCCACTCTTTCCTTAACGTTCTTGAAATTCTCTTCTCTTGTTTTCAATTGGTGACTATGCTTCAAAAAGTTGGTAGTCACCACCCATTGAGTCTTCTCCATTAGCTCAACTTTATCTTGTGGTCGGGTTGTGTTTAGGTCGATACCTACAACATGGATTGTATAATCCTCAGGTTGCATCTTCCCTTGCGGTTTGGTGATGTTAGGAGTCATGGTTGCAAATGTTAATGACCCTTGAACTTCATTAAAGAGGGTCTACACATAGGGCTCGAGAGGCCTCGCTGCATCCTTTTCTATTCTCTTCTAGGCTCTTACAGCTTGTGCTGCTTTAGTCCTGATATTTTTCCCAATAAATTTTGCTGGTGACCTAATCAGTTTGGAAGCAAAGGGTGCACTAGGAGGAAGAGAAAAATTGAACAAAATCATTGTGGTCTTAGATGATGTTTTCTTTGGTAGGGCCACTATTAATGGGGAGAAAGGGGGAATGCCAGGCCAGGGTTTGGTTTGGGAAGTGGTGGAAGGACTCATTGGGAGTGGTGGTGGTAGCAGAGATGTAGAGATTACCATCTATTGGGAAAGTTGAGTCAAATTCAATGTGACAAAAGTAAGAGGGTTTGCAATGGAAGGATCAGATTGGGCTCTAATAGAAGATAGAACAAACCACACGGGAGTAAAAGCCGCCTGTCCAATTTTGGAGAATTGAGAGAAACCTCCCTCAAGCACGAAAGCAGAAAAGGAAAGGCTGACACTCGAAGAAATGGGAGATGTAGAGGCAACAGGGTTAACCAAAGACTAAAAAGTGAGAAGAGAGGGAGAGAGAGATACCTAAGTTTTTGTGGGCTCCGATCATTGGCTTGTTGCAAGTACTTATGAGCTTTCTCTAGGAGTTGCATCAATGTACGACCTCTTCTTGGGTGGAGAATTTTCCACCTCTATGACCTGAGATTGTTGGGCTGCCCTGGATCTCTTTGTATCCCATGTATGTGGTAGCGAGGCCTCCAAATGAGATGCAGTCACTTGCACATTTAGTAGAGCTTTTCCAGGCTATTTTGTTGCTTTCTAGTTCTCTGTATTTGGGCCTTTTTCGCCTCTTTTATTTTCATTATTGTAGTTGCTTCCTCTATATCTACCTCCTCATCTTCGCTTGCATCAGTATCATCATGCTCTCTATTCCATAGATCATCAAATATGTCATCCATGTATGGTTCTTGGAACGGGGCATCAAGACACCTAGTCTCTTGACGATAAATCCAGAATTGGGAAATTTTATCATTACTCCACTGGTATTTCTTGGCCAATTGATTATAAAGGGTGGCTCCAATTTTACACTTGTCACTGGGCCTAGCCAAAGGAAAATAGAAAGATAGCCATGGTAGCCTATTATCATTAGTGGGAACATAGGCCAGGTCTACTAAGAGATTCAAGTCCCCCAACTTTGGACTCCATCGAGCTTCCTAGTAGGGTCGAGAGCAGTGAGTCACCTTAAAGTTCAGGTCTGCTAAGTCATTATTGGGATTGTAATCCCATTTGTCACAAATTAATACTAGCCCCAGATGAGTAAGCTTCATAGCTAGTAGACCAGGCATCTGCTTTTTTACCATTATTACTGTACCGAAGCTCAAAGGGAATTTGAAAAAACCTTTCTTGTTCTTTCCCCCACAAAACTTGACATCTATAATCGCTAGTTGCCGAAATACCTCAAGGGACAACACCCTGTTTGTGACACATACCAGGAGACAAAATGGTTCCTTGGTAAAACCATGCAACCTAACAAATGAAAAATATTCCCCAAGTCCAACTAGTCACAAGGAGGAACAAAGTCTTGCATCCACCTTACTTGCTCGGTGGAGAACTGATAACAACCATCCTCACCCTCCTTATTAGAGTCTTAAAATGTTAGAATTAAGAAAAAATAAGAAAATGCTAAGTAATCATAAGTTATGGAAAGGAGGGGAGTCCACACAAAAACTAGCTTTGTTACCCCATTTTCATAAAAAATAGACAAACCCATACAGTTTCTAGAAAGAAATTAGAGTTATGGTGCAAAAACATGTGAGCAAGGAAAGAAGAAAACTTGAACTTAAACTATGTGTTGTATTCCTTGAATTGGTTTAGCATCTCTTGAACAATGACCTCTGCGAAGTCATACCAGAATAAAGAATGTTGTCTTCTCAACTGAAAACCCAAACCCATTTGACACTTCTGAACATCCTTGTCATTTTCCATGCCACAAAAAAAATCCATCATAGAAAAGGCATCCTATAGGTCTGAGTTGAAAAGATTGTGCCCAACAGGAAATTATAGCGGGCGATTATCATCGTTGGCCCTTTTTGTTTCTTCATTATAAAAGTTTAGAGCATGTTTTTTGGTCCTCTAGAACTCTTTCGAGTTTGCTACAATGAATCTCTTCATTGCCTCTATCCCCCTTCTGGTAGGGATGCATAAACTATCCCTAATAGCTCCAACGTTGATCACCACCCTTAGTTTTTGGCCTTCAATGGCACCGGTATCCGGGTTGAAATTTTGAGTGCATTTGTGAACTAGTTCCAGGCAGTGATGCACCAAAGGGACCATATACTGTGGGAGACCACAAAACCACAACTTGTGCACCAAAGACTCTTGGCTATTAGTCTTTTTTCATTCTCTCGTAGGCTACTTCCCTAAGACTCTTAGGGTTAGTTTTGAGGATAGGGTCATGAATATTATCCCATTCTTCCACTATTAGGACCTTGTTCCTGTGGTTAGTCTTCTCCATGACCTGCGTGTGAGGCCACTTTGGATTTTTTGGTGTCCGAGGTGAAGCATAAGAGATGTTATTGAAAACATTCACCATTGGCACCAATCACCATGATGGTGTCAGATAAGCTTTCAACTGCCTCTCCTTGGACTTCCATCTCAGGATTCTGTAGACTTCTATGAACACTCAACCTCTTTGAAATTCTCACTTGGGCTCTTTCAAAACAAATTGTGCACTCAAAAGTCTTCACAATGTTACTCTTTTGTATGCAACTTTAGCCTTTCCCTATTCAAAAGTTGGAAACAATAACTGTTTCAAGTAATAAATTTGACACATACCGCTAGCTCTTTCATGCATGTAAAATGAGTTCCCACTCTTGAAAAGACAACAATTCACAATGACAATTAGCCATCACATCTTATGGAACCTCTCTTGGGAAATTGAGCCACAAATTGAAGTTATACAATACTTTTCACATGCTTTTTCAATTAATAAATTTAGAAGAATGATTAAGCAAGAGGGTGTAATAATTACACAAAAAGATTTGAGTTCATCCTTGGAGACTGAAAAGCGTCTGCAACATGACACTTAGCACTTGACCATGTGGACTATCACTTGCACCTACCACCAGTTTTAGTTGATTAATTACCTCTTCTTAATTGTTGCATGCAAGAATCGATACAAAATAAACAACACCTGGTGGGATTTTCGAGTTTGTACCTGGTGGGATTTTCAATTTTTCTTTTCGATCAACATCATGCTTATCACGCGCATTGTACCTCAGCTACGTCTATAAATAGACCTAAGGTTAACAACAAAATTTACACTCAGTAATTGGGATTATAGATAGATGCAATGAATACTCCCATTAGGCTAACTAGCAATAGGTCACAAGCAACTTTCCTTTGGGAATTTTCTAGTAGGCATTTGAAGTGCATGACCAAGAATAAGCATGCTTTGGCCATAATTGCAATGAAATGGATACTAGGAAGGGACTGCATAGAGTATGAGGACAAGTATCGTGTAAACACTGTTATCTATTCTTATTTTGTTGCATCTTTGCTCGACATTCAGGTACCCAAACAAATGATACTGTGGCTCACCATGGAAAATTTTCCAAAGCGCTACCTCAGAGGCCTTGGTGAAGTTGTGACGAACATGCGGTATATGGCCTTGGTATCCCAATTGCAAGTGATCTTCACAGACATATTAAAGAGGATGCACTGGTGCCTTGGGTACTAATTCTTAGTGGATTTTGTATTATGGCTATTGGAGAACACTGCCAAAGGGTTTCACGTGCCTACCACTTCTTACTGAGATGCTATAATGTAGTGCTTTTGTATGACGTGGAGTGGTATAATGACTTTAGAAACCTGATGTTTCCTCCTCCACTTGTTGTTGCTGCTATAAGAGATCCTGCTACTCTTGTTGAACCTGCTGCCGCTGATGGTGATGCTGCCCCCATTGAAGAATGAACTCTTTTCTCCTCCACTTTTTTTATATATATCAAAAAGATGCTAATATATATATATATACTCAGAAAGCATGGCCCAAGAGCCATTTTGAATTGTAATATCACAAAGTATATATTACCATATAATGAATATACAAATTTTTTTGTCAAATTTCTCTCTTTTGCTTCTCTACTTCTTGCATCATGGGTTCTATTTAATAAAGACCAGGCCGAATCAAACACACAAAAATAATATTTACATAATTACATATTTACACTAGTAAAATGATTAATAAGGCTAATTAAACAATTTCAGGTGAATTCCATTGACAGGAATCCCTAATGCTTCTTTCTCCATGTTCTCTAATTCAAATGCATTATGCTGCTTGCATTGAATAATTTGAAAAGGGCCTTACCATAGACTATAAAATTTGTTGTGTTGACCAGGCTTTGTAGCTCTCATTGAATTTGAGCATTAAATCCCCACATTTAAGACTTTGGTCAGAGGCTTTCTTGTCAAACCACCTCTTAACCAGTTGTTGACGGTTAGACATGGCCATTAGGGTTTTTTCTATTTTTTCTTGTACCTCCAACAACTCAACCAACTAGACCTCCATGGCTTCGTTTTGTTCAACCTCCAGAGACTTGAACAACTATATAGTGTAGGAATTTCCATAGATATAGGAAATAGCATTTCCTTCCCGTATACTAGCTTGTACGACGAAGTATTTAAGACTTTCTTGGGGGTTATTAGGTCCACCCAGAGCGCTGCTTAGAGGTTTTTATGCCACTCTCTTTGATGCTCTGACCTGATTCTTTTGATGAGTCAAACTAAATTTTTATTAGTCGACTTGGCCAAACCATTTCCCTATGGGTAATAGTTTGAAGATGTGTTTAGGAATATGTCATGATTAAGCACAAATTGACATACCATCAAATCTAGGAAGAATTTCGTGTTGTCAGAGATGATGGTCTTTGGTGGGCTGAACCTTGCTACTAGTTCCTCAAGGAAATGCACAATCTCTGCAAGTTGCGTTCTTCAGGGGCATGGCCTTGATCCATCTGGTGAAGTAATCAGTAGCCATGAGGATCCACTTATGTCCGACACTGGATGTGGGTTTAATCATCTCGATGAAATCAAGTCCCCAATGTGCAAAGGGTTCTTCAACCACTATCAGATTCAGAGGCATTGCTTAGTTCTTCCTATTGGCATTATTTGCAAGATTTAACTAGAGTGTGAGTCATTGAAAAGTGTAGGCGAGAAATACTTGACACACATAATTTCAATGGTGGTAGTCTTTGTAGAGAAATGTACACCCGTGGGACTGCTGTGAAATATGTCTAGAATTTTCTGCGACTACTTTTCCAAGGTGACACACCACGAAAGAACAACATTGAAGTTCCTTTTGAAAAGAACCCCTTTAATGAGCACATATTTGTTGTTTTACAATCTATAAAAACTCTTCTTCTGAGAAGGGAGGCCAACTAGATATTTCCCAGTCTGCATGAATCTCATTCTATCTTCTAACCAACAACCTTCAAACTTAAATTCATTAAGTAGAACTAGCTCTGGTTGTTCTTCCTCAACTGCCACTTCTTCATCACGTGCCAAATATTTGCACAATCCTCTTCCTTGCACGTTCTTTGTGGGCCTGACCTCAATGTAATATTCAAGGATCTTAGTAATCTAGTTGGCCTTTTTTTTGTGATTTCCCCTTCCATAATGTACTCGTGCACACTGGAATGTGTGACATATACAATCACCTTGTTGAAAGATATGAGGTGTCAGAACTTTTTGAGTCCCTTCACAATGGCGAATGCTTTCCTTTTGAAAAATTTATAGTTCATCTCATAGTCCTTTAAGGTCTGGGAGTAGAAGGCTATTAGATGTTCTCCCTTTCCTTCATCATCCTTTTGGGTTAAAAAAGTAGCGATGTTGGATTTGCTACTGAACACATACATTATGAAGTCCTTTGATAGGTCTAGATTTGGTAGCATAGGAGCTAAAGAAATAGCCTCCTTAACCTTCTCAAAGGCTTCTCTGGCCTGTTTTTTCCATTTGAACAATTGATCCTTCCTGAGCATCAGGGTTATAGGTCTAATTCAACCTGCAAATTCCAAGAAGAATTTGCTTACAAAATTTACCTTTCCCAAGAAGGATTGAACTCCCTTTTTGTTGAATGGTAAGGGAAGTTCCCTGATTACCTTCATCTACTCTGGATCGATTGCAATTCCATCTTTAGACACTACATGTCCCAGTAGTTTTCCTTGCAAAACTCTAAAAACACATTTTTCTTGGGTTTAGGGATATCTCAAACTCCTGGAATTTTTTAAAAACCATTTCAAGATGATCAAAATGATCATATTTTGACTTAGAGGATACTGTTAGATCATCCAAGTAGATCAAAATGATCTTATTGATCAATTCTCTAAAGGAAATATCCTTTGCGCCCTGGAAGGTAGCTCCCGCATTTGAGAGGCTGAAGGGAATTTTTGCATAGGAAAACATCCCCCACTTGGTAGTGAATGTTGTTTTGTGTTGGTCACCCTCTTTCACTCAAATTTGGTTGTAGCCAAAGAAGCCATCCAGCAGAGAAAACATTTTCGAGGCAGCCACTGTTTGCAATATTGACTCCATGGAAGACAACAACTAGTGGTCCTTCAGGGATGCCCTATTCAAATCCCAAAAAACAACATAGAGGTAGATGTCTCCATTATTTTTTTGGACTAGAACCAAGTTGGACACCCACGTCCTATCCTTGATCAAGAAGACAATCCAAGAGTGGATTAGCTTTGTAACCTCTTGTGCCATTAATGCCTCAATCTTTGGATTTACTGGCCTTTGATTTTGGACATGTTTTTCCTCTTCCATTAGTTCTATGGTATGTTGGATGACTTCAGGATCATATCCCTTGATATCATCATATGACCAAGCTACTACTCCTTCACATTTTTCACAAAAATGTACGAGCCTTTCTCTATCATGTTGCAAAACATCCTTCCCGACCTTAAGTTTCCTTTCATCTCTGATTGGAAGATCTTCATAGTCACTCTTGTTTGATACAAACTTCCTTTTTTCATTCCTTGCATCATCACAATCAAATAGATTTTTGAGAGTGACCAGTCCTTTTGGAAGCTTGTTGGACCTCAACTGAATAATTTTCCCTTCATAAGCTTCTATAATCTTTGGTTGGAGTTGATCGGTGAACTCTCTAGACTACTGAATGAATGAGGTGATGTGTTCATCACTTTCAAATAATTTCTAGCTCTAGTCATTATCTAGAATTGTAGGTTGGAGAATCACTCGCACAAAGTGTACATTATCAATTAGGTCCGAAACAAGGTCAAATTGAGATCCTATCATTTCCATGCGATTTGCATTTGCATTCCGCTCTCTGGGGGTTGTTTGGATATTGAAGGCTTTAAAGCTTTCAATTAGGTCCCAAAATCTATGTCTATAAGATCTCATGTAAACATTCTTTGTTGTGGAGACTCCTTGGACTTGTTTGACTATTAACTTAGAATCTTTGAACACCACTATTTGTTTAACTCCCATCCACTACCCAAGACTTAGACCTTGCATAAGGCCTTCATATTCAGCTTTGTTGTTTGAACATGCAAACTAAAAGCAAAAAGTTCTGAGTGTCTTTTCATTAGATGGAGATGTCAAACATATCCCGACTCCTACACCAAATTTACACCTTGCTCCATCAAAATGAAGCATCCATAGGTCCAAGGCATGATCACCCTCAAGTCCGTTCATCACCTTTGGAATCACTTGATCTTTGTCATAGATGATATAAGTTCCCAATCCGGTGGCATGATAATTACTGAAAGCATCATTGTCTATAAATTCACTCAAGATGACCTCTTCTTTGTCTGTCTGGTCTTTGGTCACCTTCTCATCCTCTAGTAACTCAATACAATACATTTCATCCTTGGTGATAGAGGTATGAGTAGCCTCAAAGTTGATCATGGCTTCATTTGCTACATGTTTTGAATGCAAAGGTTCATACACTATCTTCATTTTAGCTCCATTCTTGGTCGTAAGAATCAAGTGTGACCAATCTAAGGAAAGATATCCACTTATCTTGGAAGTGAATTCTCGGGATAAGCAAAGATCAAACATGGGAGGGATATCAATGATCATGATATCTTGTGGAATAGTGATACTAGAGCAGGAGAATAGAGTCAAGGGGAGGTTCTTGATGACACCTAGAGTTTCAACCTTATTCCCATCAAGTTGCATAGCCCCTCTATTTAGAGGTTTGTAGCTAAGTCCTAAGGCTTCAACTATTTTCTTGGGCATGACTATGGTGCTGGCACCAGAGTCAATCATAGATTTGTGCAACAATTTCTTACCCACTATAAGGGTCAAGAAGAAGGGTTTTGGTTTAGGCTTACCTTACTTTCGGTAGAGGCTTACTCTCCATTGTTTGTGAGGACTTTGGCCTTAGATAGTGAATCAACGACCTTTCCCTTGGATGGTTGCTTTGTTGGCTTTGTGCTTGCATCTTCTAGTAGGGCCTGAACTGTAGCAACAAATTCTGCTCTAGAATAGCTAAGATATTCCAAAGAGATACATTAGCAGATGCTTTCTTCAATTGTTCCACCACATCGAACGATGATAGATTAAAATATTTCTATTCCTTATACCTTGTTATAACAATCTCCTTGTGTGGATGAGATTGTTGTGCAGTTGCAGAGGTACTAGGAGCTTGGTTGGGAACACTCTTGGGCTGTTGAGTGACTGGTTCTCCCGTGAATCTCCTCTTCAAGAGCCTGGGTGTTATAATCTGATTGCACTTGCAGGGCCTTTGATGTGGACACATCATTTGTAAACATCGCCTCTTCTTCTTCTATCCATTAGAAGAGCCCATGGTCGAGAGCTATATCTATTTCTTGCTCTAGGGACATTCCTTGCATTTGCGCAATGAGTACCACATTTTCCATTTGTGGAGAGACATATATAACCTCCTGAATCTAACACAATGCCTTGATTGCGCTATTTTTCCACTCTTTGTTGTAAATTGCCACGTAGATAATTTCGGGATATATGGGATTCATTGCAAGGGAAGCACCAAAGATTGATGTCATCAATGAGATTATTTTGTCCTGCTACCAGTTCTCTATTCAAACTTGGGTGAACATTTTGCAGGGCCTTTGATGTGGACACATAATTTGCAAACACTGCCTCTTCTTCTTCTATCCATTAGAAGAGCGCATGGTCGAGAGCTATATCTATTTCTTGCTCTAGGGACATTCCTTGCATTTGCGCAGTGAGTACCACATTTTCCATTTGTGGAGAGACATATATAACCTCCTGAATCTGACACAATGCCTTGATTGCGCTGTTTTGCCACTCTTTGTTGTAAATTGCCATGCAGACAATTTTGGGATATATGGGATTCATTGCAAGGGAAGCACCAAAGATTGATGTCATCAATGAGATTATTTTGTCCTGCTACCAGTTCTCTATTCAAACTTGGGTGAACATTTTGCAACGGAGTAGGCACCAACACTACCTGATTATTTGTCTGAGTTTGCAGATTTATGCGTGCACCTCCTTGAAACTAGTTTTACTAGTAGGAAGATCTTCCGCCTTGATAATTTTGGTAAGCTAGCTTCAGAGGAGTGGACTGTTGCCACTTGATGCTAGTTATTTTATTTGATATGTTCCACAACAACTCCTTGACATCGCTTATCTCATCTTTTGAAGAGTTAGATGTAGAAGCAATGTTCTGCGACACGCTTGGATATGTGTACATCGATTAGGGAGGAGTAGAGACACTGGTAGAAGCTATCTTCTGGGCAAGAATTGACAACTCTACAAATATAGGCATAGCGGGCCAAGGTGGCAACCTTTTAGCATCGATCATATTATTCTCCGCCTTGATCGGCGCAATGTTGTACACATTTGGAAAGGTGTTCCCACCAAGGGACTAAATCATCACCGAAATGTTGGCATTGAGCGACTTTAGATAGAACATGAATACCAAATCGGTAGGCAGATGGATAGCAGGCTAGATCCTTTGCCAATTTGTGTGAAACCGAGCATTGAAGTCGGTCATGGCTTCTTGAGGCACCTGCTTTATGGTCGCTAGCTACTGAAATAGCGAAGACCAACCTCCATTGTTTGAAAACCACTCGTAAAAATGATCTCTGAGTTGATCCTAGGTACTGATGGCATTGGTTGCCAAAGTGTGGTACCAGTCCAGTTCCCTACCTTTGATAGAGGCTATAAGCAATCTCAGCGCTACATTTTGATTAGTTATACCATGCACCAAACACATGTTCATCACATCTTGTAGATGATCGGATGGTGTTTTTGAGCCTTCACCTGTAAATTTTGGTAAAGATTTTAAAGCAGAGGTTGGGATAGGAGCCCAAAAATCTGGTGCTTCTGGTGCTATGAGAGGGCTTCTGACGTCCCATGCTACAAAATTCTTGTTAGCAATCAGTAACATGGCTGGTGGAGGGGTCGAGACATTTACTGGATGAGTTCTTGTTTGTACTATTACCGGTGGTGGCACTAGCAGGCCAGGGTTGTTCTTTGTCTAGGAGCTAGTAATAGGTCTATGGCTAATACACTCACTTTAAATTTAGATACATTCAAACATAGTCCCACTGGGCGTGCTAGAAAAAGAACTGTTGATGCCTAAAATTGCTAGGCAAACAACCTTATGGGAAACTCAGTTAATGGGGGGAACAATTGTGCTAAACTGAGTAATCTCCAAGTTTTAAAGAAGCCAACTCTTCCGTATTTGAAGGGTTGGAAAGGGAAAATGAAATAGATATATAAAATAAAGTCTAATCTAAGGCAATGCGCAAAGATGTGAGTAAGTAGGCACTTGAAATCTTCCCTTTTAGGTGAGATTTGAGGGCCTATTCAACAATTTGCATGTCAAAAATTAATAGAAAGAATAGATGAAAAACCCAAGAAGTTCATCAAATGACATAACATAACTTCCATATGCATTCACTGAACAAGAGGAGTTCAAGACATGATCTGAATTAGCAAATTTATATTGAAACTATAGAATTCTTATAGATAAACTACTCATTTCAATAAACAATACAATATAAAGTCTTATCAATTTAACTAAGAAATAGAGAGGCCAAACAAATTGGCACAGTCTATGAGTCTTAATACAATAATAAAAAATAATGTACAAAGGCCTATAGTCTTTCTCACATTTTTTTGTGATTTTTGAACCCTTTTTCAGATAGTCGAAGCAGTATATATAGATCATTCGACCACTAGAGAGCCAATAACTGAAAAGATTCCTCAGGAATATGCAATAATGCCCATCACAATGATTCCCTAAGGCCGTTGCAACATAAAGATTCTGAAACATTGTATTTAGTCCCCCTTGAACAAGATGTGCCCCTCTGCAAATGATGAATGTGGTCCTAGGGTGGAAACAATGAAGCTCTCTAGATGACACGTGTTGCCCACCCACAGAGTTGGTTAGGACACATGGCATAGAGGTGGGGCTTCATACTCGTTCATACCTTCCTTGTGATCAAAATCTCCATGGAGAAGACACGTGGAGTAGTTTGTGTTTCAAGGGTTGATTGTGGGGTTTGCCAAAAAGGTGCCCACGATAGAATGCAATGTGGCATGCAGGTAGAGCTCAGAGGGGAAACAAAGGATAGAGGACTCTCAAAGGCCTGCACCGTAGACACGTTGCGAAAGGGTAGGGCTCAAAGGAGAAGCTAGGGAAGAAAACCTTCAAAGGCACATGCTATAGACACGTGGTGCCAGCGGACAACAGTATTACCATAATGAAGCACGAAAATAGGCAAATATGTGAAGCGTGGGTTGGGATCATGCAAAAACAACAACACCAACTTGAAGGGAGCTTTAAGGATTTTAAACCCACAACTTCTAAAAGGAAATTTGAGTTGTTATTTTTTCAAAAAATAGTAAATAAAGTACATTCATGAGTGCGAAATTCATGAAAAAGAAAAAATGAGTTGAATGATTTATTTAGAATTATGCAAATTGATTTTTCAAAATATTTTTCAAATCCATATAATTAGATGGTTATCTAGAGTATAAATCATAATAAGACTTGTGAAGCTTATGCCAACTATCTTAACTTTATGGAAAGAAGATAAGAAGTGTTCATCATTGTATGGAAAGACCAATAGTTATTATATTAAGTTATGTTTGTATATGCTTGTTGATATTTTAGGTGAACTAAACTAGTATGGATATCTTAAATACATCTATGTAAAAAAAACCCAAAGCTATTACTTTTGAGTTATTATATTTATTTAAGAGTTATTTAATTTTAGAACTATTTAAAAATTATTTTAATTTATTTATATTAACTTTATTTTTGTTTGAAGAACTATTATTATTTACTTAAACTTGAGTTATTTTATTTTTAATCATTATTTTAGTTTATTTGATTTCTTTGGAATTTTAAAAAAGATGTTGGTTGTGTTTCATTTTTTGTTAACATGATCATGTCATTACACTCCACCTCTTGTTGTCACTATAGTTACACCTCTTAGCATAATAAGTTGAATAATATTTTTAAGAAGAAATGTAGACATCACAATTAATAGTTTGGCTATTGATGAAGTAGTAGAAAATTTATAATTTTCTCAAAAAAAATGTATTTACATTAGGTATAACTTATTTTTCAAAATTATTGATTGATTCTTAATTTGGATGTATTGGAATAAAAAAAGAAGATGCTGCCATTGATAAACATGAATTACAGTATATACATGTTCTAGTTGAGGGATTTGAGTATGGTGATGTAGGGAAGCATACCATGAAACCCTGTGTTGAAGGAACACATCAAAGTTGTCAACACCTTGTAGAAGACTATATTCAATGTCTCATTGATTGTTTGAATGAAAAAAATTGAGATTTTCCTCTATTTAATGCAACAAAACTCTTCAATAGTTCTCATTATCCATCAAATTATCGAACTTGAGATAATATCTCAAAACGTTGGCTTGATAAGCTTCTCCAACATTTGCAACATACCACTTCAAATAATGTCAATGAATTTGTATCCATATTTGACGCTAATATTTGCAAAGGGAGTTAAACTCCTTTGTTAATTCATTGCATTTGAGTTGTGAGGGTTTCAAGATGAAATATGCATGGATAGTCTTTAATAACATAGAATATTGGAATATAAGCTATCCTCATATGATGAAGTTCTGCCAAATTGTGCTTTGTACATACTATTGATTGTGATTTTTTTTTTTCAAAACAAAACATCAACAAAGAGGTTAGAAAGTCAAAGTTACGTTTAGACATAATGGATGCATTGATGAGTGTATCTTTAAATGGATCTCAAACAAATGATAAAAATTGGAATTAAGTATATCATATATGAAAAAATACAAATTCAAGAAGAGTTCTTGACCTTTCATATAATTTGTTTTTGTTTATTTTATGTTTAATGCATCATTCACTTTTGTAGCTCAATTTAATAATAATAAAAGAAAATAATTCCTTTCTTTGAGGAACTTAATTTTTGAGTTTAAATATAAGCAAAGTATATATTAAAAATTTATATTAGATTATTATACTTTTATTGCTTATCAACATATGATTCTTATTCAAAAATGCTTAATTAATTTAAGTTATACATGATCATATATTTTAAAATAATTTAAATAAATAATTTATAACATTTTATTAAATAATTTTTTTATATGATCTATAAGAAACATAAAAATATTTTCATAAAATTCTTCTAATTTAAACAATTTTTTTTAAAGTAATGTATAAAATATTTTACTAATTTTTTTTTAATAACAATTTATATTTTTCAAAAAAATCAAATAAAAAATATTTAAATGAGAACTATCGTAAAATTTTAAACTATCGTAAAATTTTAATATGACAAATAGGATTGACCGTCAAATTCTGGACTTCCTCCGTTGACACTTTGGAGAATAAAAAGAAGCAGCTGAAGCCGTTGATTATGTTTCAGATGGGCTCCGGGAAGACAGGTGTAGAGATGCAAGAAAACGTCAAAGTTTAAAACTGTCGAACGGCAGATTTATTTGTACCGTCT
>VDFB02317478.1:0-13737 GCA_007258455.2 Sequoia sempervirens | reverse complement strand
AAAATATTTAACAAATAAAAATATATACTATCTATAGCAACAATTTTTGGGGGGCTAGAAATTTATAAATTATAGGTTGGATGGTAAGGCTAACAATTTTTGTTGTGGTTTGTATTTTTCTTCTGTGCTTTGTTTGTGCTAGGCTATTGTCCATCTGTCTTTCACTCTCTTTGTTTATGCTTGCGTTTCTCCTTTTAGTTGTTTAGTTCTTTTGTGGGTTGAGGTGTCTATGCTTTTTCTAAACAAAACCATTTAAAATTAAATTATATCAGTAGTCAAATGCTATGCAAAAAATAAATAAATAAATAAATAAAAATTCTTACTTTGTAAAATTGGAAAACGTAATTATTATAATGATGAGTTTGTTTATATTAAAAGAAAGGTAAAGATCACATGAATTATTCACACTTAAAAAATTGGAAAACATCCTACTTATAACAACACATTTTTTTCACTTATTAAATAGTGACTATTAAAATTCTTAATAAAATAAATAAATATTATAGTATAGCATAATAGCTCAAATTCTAATTAATTTAAAAATATCAAAATATAATTAAAAGAATAAAAATAATTACCACTGTATACCACTAACCTAAAATAATGAAAAAAGGGATAAAAAGTCTTACTTTGTAAAATTGGAAAGGAAACCTAATTATTATGTTAAAAATATTATTTAATTAAGAGATTTAACTCTTTTTGGTAAAACAGTAGAAAAGAATAATTAGAGTTTATAGCAGTAATCTAAAATAATCTAAAAGAATGTAAAAAAATATAAATTATATATAAGATTAATAAATGAATACTAAGTATGATTTGTTACAATGTAGGATTATACAAGTGATAAGATTAATAGATAAATACTAAGTATGATTTGTTACTATGCAGGATTACCCACCATTCCATAATAATTGTTAATGGAAGTAATGGAAGCGCCAAAATCGCTTATATCGGGTGAAAATTGTGTACCAATTAGATTCAAGAGAATTGATTTTTGAAATATATTTTGTTATATAATTAGCATCTATACATTGGTAATAGATTGAAAAAATTTAAATAGAAAAATTATTCAAGTTCTCATTGGTTAAAGTGAGAGTTATTAATAACTAGTTAAATTCTTGTGGTGTCTATAGTTCCCTGCAGGAACTAAAAATTATATTTATAGAAGAAAAATAAAATAAATCTACAATTTGTTTTATAATTTCACTTTAACTTTAAATGTATGTTCACTCATTAAGTTGTATTTTTTTTTTTTATCAGATTTTTATTTTAGATATTTGTTTATAAAATATAAAGATGCATTAAAAATATATTAGAAATATTTTTCTTTATATTATATAGCATTCATAACATTAGATTAACATAGAATAATTTCACAATATCGCTTAACATTCATAACTTAAACCTTTTATGCACAATATCAAATTAATTATAAAAAACACATAGAATTATTTACCAAAGCAGCAAATTTTTAACATTTAATAAAATATAGTTAATATGGTAGAAAAATTAAATAAGAATTATAGATAAATTTATGAAATGATAGACCCCATATCAAGAAAAAATCAATTATAAATTTACTTATTATTGATAAATTTACTTACCAATCTATTTTAACCATCAAGAAAAAATTAATCATTAGTGATTACAACATTATTGGCACATCTTTTAAACTGACAAATAAACATTGAAAACAGATTTATTTTTTAGTTCCTCCCAAGGGAACTATAGGTGACCCCTTTTCCTTAACAAGTTATTAATAACTTTGATTTTAACAAATGAGAACTCAAATTTTTTTTCTGTTTGACAAATATTTGTATATAGTTAAAGTAAATATGCAAGATTTTTAACTTTTCAAATTTTAAAAAATTAATTTTCTTCAATTTTATTGGCTACAAAACTTTGAGTGATAAGGGCGGATTTTCAGGAAGCATAAACTTTTTTATTTTTTTCACTTGTAATTAATCTATTTCATTATTTTGAATCTTTTTATTAGTTCCTGCTAGGGAACTATAGGCACCACCAAATCTTAACAAGTTATTAATAATTCTCTTTTTAACCAATGAGATCTGAAGCATTTTTTCTATATTTCAAAATTCAATTCTCTTCAATCTAATTGGAAGACAAATTTCACCCGATATAAGCGATTAATGTGCTTCCATTACTTCCATTTCGAATCTTAACTAATTTTTAGGAGTTTTATTAAACTTAGGTTGTTTATTTCAAAGAATTCAATGAGGTAAACCATACTAACTATTTTGAAAATTAAATTACACTATAACAATAAATTACTTTTATTAAATTACACTATAAAAATAAATTACTTTTCATTAAATTACTTACTAATTACCCCTCACATTGGGTACATAACATTTATTTACTATTTTCCTTTGCATTATTAAAATAATAATAATAATTAACAAATGCTAACTAATTAATCAATATAACATCAAAATTCAATTATTTTTAATTACCTTTAATACTAAATTGATTTGTAGCATAAATTTAATTGAGCTAATTCTTTCAAAATATTAATACACATTACTCAAAAAAATTACTTTTTAATATAAATAAATTAATTATTATTTAAAAATAAATGAATACCTTGTAAATTATTTTTGTATTATAATTTAAATAAATTAATACTAATCACCTCTCTTTGTCATAAATTAATTCTAAAACAACACTTATTAAACATATATTTAAACTAAAAAAAAATCAATTGCTTTGAAATTTCAACTAACTCTAATTACTAAGATAAGTTTTGCAAAATAAATGAATTAAGACTACAATAAATATTTAGAATAAATACTAATTACTTTTATAAAATATTTATTATTTTTAAAAATCAACTTTAAAATTAATAGTAATTACTTTTAAATCAAATTGAAATTAATATTAATAAATTAATCATTTAAATCAATCACAAATTCTATCATATTTGTTTTAGAAATAATTCACCTTCTATTTACAACTTATATTAATTACTATATATTAGTTTGTGAAATAAAACATGTTAACTAATTAATAATTAATAAGGAAATAAATAACTTTATTATATTAATTAAATAAATAGTCTAAATTTAAAGATTTTTTTCTTCTCATTTAAATAAATAGTCTAACTTTATTCCATGGATTTATGCATGCTAAATAAATAAATAGTCTATAGGAAAGCATAACTAGCTATGCATATTCATCTCAATTCCTTTCAACCTTATAAGTTAATATTCAAGTAGATATCTACTTATCAATTAGGAAAACCTGACAAACTGTGTAGATTGTTTGTAACTATGTTTACCTCAACAAACTCTTTCTATTCCTCTCAATTCCTTTCATCCACACGTGTTCATTCTAAACTATAAAAAATAAACTACCTCATCCTCAAAAAAATTTGGCTACACAACAAGTACAATTATGTTTCTTAATCTAGAATAAAACTTGAAGCTAAGGTTAGAGCTATGGTAAGTGGTAGAGTTAGGCTTAAATTAGGGTTTAATAAAGGGTAGGGTACAATAAGGGTATAATAATATTGGTTAATTTTTAAGTCATGACCATGCTAGATGCCAATTTGGTTTAAAAGACCCCTTGTTGAAGCCCACAAGACATTTATTTCTATATACCTTAGATATTTTCATATTTATTATCATTGTGTTTGACCTCATGAGAATGCTTCAGAGTAAAGTACACCTTGCAAATCCACCTACACCAGGAGAACCATTCAATCTCTCAAAATTTTATTGTTATTCTACAATGATTATCAAATTGGATATGTCCAAAGCCATTAATAAGTTGACTTGGCAACTTCTATACTGCATATACCTCTTGTCAACTTCAACCAGGGGAGTACTAATTGCATAATGAATTGTCTTCTTTTTCAATTTGATTAATCATCCCCCATAGGGTCTTCTTCATAAATTAGGGGATTAAGTAAAAGATGGTTAATATATAGCAAATTAAGCCGGTATTGGCATGGTGTGTTGGTTTATAGGTGGCATTGTTGTGCTTTCTAGAAAGGTTCAAACCCCGTTGGGGTGGTATTGTTGAATGGTTGTATCCGGTTCATAGCTTCGGTCAAAAGCGTTTACCCCTTGAATAAAAAAATATATATAGCAAATTAAAACTATTGCTTCTACTTTTGTATGATCCTAGTGCTAAAAGAGAATACCAATTAGTTGGTCATGTTTCCTATGAAGAGGATTCAAGAATAACTTCATCAATTAATCCTCTACCTTGTGGTCTTGGTCTAATGAATATTGCAATGCTTTTGTCCACTACTCTACAATCAACAAAATGAGCATATGGGTTCAATTGAGATTTCTGATGTTTGATCTAGGGCTTTTGCAATACACAACAAATACAAACAAAACTATTCTAAAACTTTATGGCAGGAACTTCGCTGCTCTGCAGCTCTTGTTATATTATAACATTCATAACTTAAACCTTTTTATACACAATGTCAAGTTAACTATAAATTGTATAGAGTTTAGATTTGCTATATCTCTCATATATCAACATAGGTTAAATTTGAAAATATTTTAAATTATATCATTTCAAAAAAAAATTGAATGAATTTATAGAAGATTATTTTTATTAAAGTGATAGAATATAATCCCAATACTAACATTAATTATAAGTCTAACCATAACCCCAACCCTAAAACTAACACTAATTAACTTCAAAACTAACTCTAATTTTATATCCAACCCTAAACATAACTATGATTCTAAAACTAACATTAATGAAACCCTAATTGAACCATAACCCTAACCCTAATACTAACCCTTGCCCCAATTGAACCCTAACACTAACCCCAAGCTCTATCTCATGGAGACCTTAATCTTTACCCCAACCCCAACCCCTAATCCTAATGAGAATCCCACATACTAATTTTAATTTAAAAGTCTAACCCTATTTGAACCTTAAACTTAATTGACTCGTGTTTAGGGTTGGGGTTCAATTAAGGTTAGGGTTGAATTATAGTTATGATTAGGGTCAAAATTCAAATAGGATTATGGTTGGAGTTTAATTAAGGTTGCTATTCACTTAGGGTTAAGGTTCAATTAGTATTCAATTTGGGTTAGGGATCAATTAGGGTTATAATTCAATAAGGGTTTAATTAAGGTCAGGGTTAAGGTTAGTCTTAAATTAGGGCTAGGATTGTAGTTAGGGTTCAATTAAGGTAAGGGTTATTGTCTATTTTAGGGTTAGGGTTCAATTAGAGTTCTCTAGGGTTTTGATACAATTAGGGTTACGATTACAGTTCAATTAGTGTTAGACTTAGGGTTATAATATGAGTTCAATCAGGTTAGGTTCAAGGTTCCCAATTAGTGTTAGAGTTAGGGTTGCAATAATAAAAGAAATTTCCATAATGATATGGAAAGGCATTCAATTGGATTCATATACAAATGCATAAATAAGAATTGGTAGTGGAATTCTCTAGAACTAAAGTTATAACAACAAAATACAATCCTTAGCTTAATCATTTGTTCTTTGTTAGGGTTGGGATAAAAATTTAACAGGGCCAATCGAGACTTAGGAAATAAAACCTGTGGAGGAAATAAAGTATTAAAATCAAAGTTGGGTTTTAATTTTAATCCGGTGACATAAGCCTAAGCCATTAACTCCAGTGGTCATGTCGCTGACGGCTTAGCAAAAGCCTTTCAGTAAATACTAACCGTGCAATGTGTAGGTTTTCCAGATTCAAAGATATGGGAGAAGATCACCGTGTGCCATCCAACTAGGACCCTGGTGTCATACGATTTATTTGGTCAAGGTCGGCAAAGAAATTTTGATGTATTAATCTGTGTATGGAATGTGGGCGAATCTCCCACACTCTTGAGCTCATAGCCCATGGTTTGGAGATGGAAACTAGCGAAGATCAAAACAATATAAATCCTAGTATTGTTCTAGGCTTAGGAGATGAAGGTTAATTGAAGCATTAATGAATTATTCCTTGCTTGTGTGAACCGCGTCGATCTCAATCTGTGTGAAGATATTATTGTTAGCAATGTGAAGAATTGATCTTTGGATTCTCATGTAGCTCTAGTTAAGCAGGTGGCCAATTACATATGCATGTAAAATTGCCATGTTTGCACATGCATGTTTATTAAGCATTGATGAAGGTTGCCATTACCTTGCACAATAAATAGAAGAGGAATTTACTTCTAATAGTGTCATTCTTGTAGCAGTTAGAGCACTTTGTGGGTTCAATCTAATCAAGTTTGAGTGCTTGTCTAAGAAGAGAAAATGAGTAAATCAGTAAGGAGGTCTATTTGTTTGAGCTCACAAAAGCTCAGTCCTGCTATTCAGGAAGGTACTTTGGTTGACAAGCCCAGGCTTGTGCCCACTAGATGCAGTAGAAGGTTGCAATTCCAGGACGTTGTTGCTCAATTGGTAGATGACAAAGGCAAGCAGTCGGCGGTGTGCTCCATTACTAGTATTGGTAGGAAAATAAGGTATGGGCGGCATGGCTTCTCTGGATGCCAACACTCACCCATTGACCTTACGAGCAACACTTCTGATGATGATGAAGAGATAGATATGGTGCCATTGGTTGTTAAAACCCCAAGCGGACCGACTCGAACCGTATTGGGCAACAACTAGAAGCGGGCGTGTATACCAGGATCAGAGTGTTGGTAAGGGAATGGTGGTGGGTAAATAAGAAGTTGCTATTGTTCCTTCGTGGCAATTTGGTTTCCTAGCATTTTTGTGTGGATAGCGAACAGGGGATTTTGATGACAATTTGTGTTCCCTTTTCTTTTAGATTTCCCCAGTTCATGCGCCAGGATTTTGATGACAATTTGTGTTCCCTTTTCTTCTAGCTTATCCCAGTCTGTGTGCCAACATGTTTTGCAAATTCAACATGTGGGAAGTTTTGAAAGGAAATTCAAATGCAAATGAGATTTTTGTTCAAATTAAGAGCCAGTGGTATTTCGAACCGTATTGAAACAACTAGAAGCTGATGTATCTACAGTTAGAGGTGTTGGTAAAGGGAATGGTGGCGGGTAAAATAAGAGATTTAATGGTGCCTTAAGTAGCGAATTTAGTTGCCTATGGATTTTTCGTGGATAGCGACAAGGAGTTTGGTGACAATTTAATGCGAACCTATTATTTTATATTGCAGTCCATGCACTATAAATGTTTTTCTGATTCAATGTGTGTAGTAGAATTTTGAAATGAATTTCAAATGCAATGGAGATTTTGTTCAAATGAGAATTTGTGGTGAAATTACATTTGAGCCTGAAGCTTGTTGCTCCCTTGTCATATAAAAGGGAATTCAAGGCTCATTTGTAGGGAGAGAACTGATGAAAGCTCTAGCTAGGTTTTGAGTTGAATATATGGGTAGAATTTGTCCTCTGATGAGGAAGTGATATCTATGGTGCCATTGGTTGTTAAAACCCCAAGCGGACCAAATAGAATAGATAGCCTATTTTGAGTTTTGGATGAATATATACAAATTATCTTAATTTGTATGTAGATATGACTTATAAGCATGAATAAATGTATAATTCTAATATATTTTCTCTCCTTATGTGGATTTGAGTGAATTTTGAATGAAATGTTAATGAAGTTGTCATTCTTCTTTTGAGAATTTGTTCAATTGTGTGTATGTTTTTGCTTTGATTCAAGAAAATCAATTAAATGCTTAATGGAGTCATAAGTTTACAATTATTTACAAAGGATTCGATAAGTAGTAATATATTAGATAATTGAGCTCCATAATGCAAGGTATTATATGAGGGCCGGGCTTAACCGGCACACTCTTAAGGGTACACTCCCTTAGATGTCTGGCACCATGTGGGGCCCTCTTAACCCAACCTCTCTCTCGTATCTGTAGCATTTCTTTAACCGCACCATTTCAAATCTATGTTTCCATAGTACTCCACCGTTGCAGTTTACACTTGCCATTCTCGTTCCCGTTCTCCTTCCATAGTTGTTCGCGTTTTCCGTTTGCACTTTACACATTTGCTCGGTCATTGGATTGGGGGATTTAGTGTTAATCCCACAATTCATTTCATTACATGAATTGTAGTGAGTGTTCCTTTTATATTACGAAGTATCGGTTCATTTTCTTTGTTAGGAAATAGAAAAGATTTATCTTTCTTATAACTTTAATAATAATTTTTTTTTAAAGATTATATCTTATTTATAATATTTATTAATGTTAATTATATTTAATTGTTTATTTTAATGAAAAAATGTTTATTATGTTTTATTTAAAAATAATATTATTTTTATATTAAGATGATTGATATTTAAATTAAATGAATTAAATGTGATGTTTTTTGAGATGTAGATGTTGATTATTTGAAGTGTTAAAAGAGGTTTTGGACTTGATTTTATAAATGATTTTTTTTTATATTGTAAGATGCGATTTGAACTTAAGACCTCTCAGAAGAGAGGCTTTGTAGCTTGCCGCTGCGTTGTGGGGTCATCCCCAATTTTATAAATGCTTTTAAATATGCGAATTAAGTGATATTTTCTTTGGTTCAAATATGTGTACAAAATAAAACTCGTCTACAAGCTTCAATCTATAATTCCAATAATCAACTACTAAAAAATTAATATTTGAAATTGATTTTTATCTTTTAACATTTACACTTTATTATGGATTGACAATGTTTACAAACATCATTTTTTTTAAAGCAAAGGTGGTAAGCCTATATATTTATATATGAATATAATAAGAGTGAATATACATAGTATTACAAAATCTACTAAATTGTGAGGCTTGTGTTATCTTCATTTAGATCCCTAGATAGTCATGAATAAATGTCTCAAAGTATTGCTTTGGTTCATATCCATGTCTGAGAAACCAAACTAGTGTGTAAATATAAAACTATACCATAAGAATCAACTAGTAAATAATTGATGTTTAGAATTTACATGTGTTGATCTTCTAATATTAGAACATCAATATAGATAGAAAGTGTTTAGTAACATTTTTAGGGAATATAGATTGAAAGTGTTTACTAACATTTATAGGGAATGTGCTAAATTGTGAGGATTTTGTTCTCCTCAATTAGAGCCCTAACCAAACCAATTCCATGACATAGAAATAATGATTAGAGACATGATGATAAATTAGAGACATGATGATATATGTTATGAGAAAATGTTATTACATTTCTGTCAATGAAAATGTTCTTTTGATAAATCCTCATTGTCCTAATAATATTTGATCATTTTAAATGCTTAAATGATTTTATTTAAGTAAAATACAACATGCAAATCAAGATAAACATTCATTAGGTAAGCTCACAATGATTAGTGGGAGGGTGTTGTCAAGATTTAAATTGAATTTAAATTTTAAATGTGTAGGGTTGATAATTACTACGTCAAGTTTTCACTAGTAGATCTTATGCAAGGTAGGGTAATGTCATGAGATTAATTCGATCACACAAGAATATCACACAATTATCAATACATAATATCTCTAAATCATCAAAAACCAAAGATCCATCTAATGCATGTGTTAAAATATTTAAATTATTTTTAATATAAGAAGTTAATATTTGCTAAAAAATTTAATCGATAGGATCTTGGTAACAAAATTCTTTGCTATCAATTGAAAAATAGGATTCCAATGTTACCAACTCAAGGTCCCTATTCCAGGTTGTGCAGAAAAAAGAGCCTTTGATGGAAGGAGATCAAAGAATTGCTTCAATAAGATTTTATCTCCATCTAATCTCAATTGCATGAGTCCTTGAATGAGGAGTTGGTGAGATTCAATCATAATTTTAGAAATTTGTAAATTAAGAAGATTCATGGTTTAAAAGTTAGGGCTAAAATAAATTGGATAAAAAATGGAGATAAAGGCTTTGATTTCTTCTTTAATTATATAAAGGAGAAAAATTCTAGGGAAGAAATTGGATCAATCTAGGTGGATAATCAACATATAAATAGTCTTTCTTTGGTTATAAATGAATTTTGATCTTTCTATAGTAAGGATGAGATTGTAAAGGATATTAGAATATATATAAAAGGATAAATCTCCAAGTATAGATGGGCTTGCTACAATTTTATAAAAATAATTTAACTAGATTAGGGTTGGGGTTACTTCAATTAGGATAAGAATTAGTGTTAAGGTTAGAGTTAGAGTTCAACTATAGTTCAAAGTTAGGGTTATGGTACAATTAGGACCACTATTCAATAAGTGTTCCCTTAGGTTTATGATTAGAGTTATGAATCTACAATTAGGGTTCAATTAGGGTTATGATTAGAGTTATGAATCTACAATTAGGGTTCAATTAATGTTCACTTAGGGTTTCTTTCTTGGGAGAAGTTTATTGTATGGTACAAGTGTATTTTATAAAATTAATATGTCAAAAATTAGTTGTAGATAATAATACATGTGATTTTTCATATGGTATTAAATTGTAGATTAAAATTGATAATAGATTTCCTTCCTTCTTTTGCATTGTAAGCTACCATAATATATGACCTTCAAATCCTACTCATATTTTGAGCTTTTCCAAACTATACAACATGACATCCAACAAATAAATTTGTTATGCATTTTTCCAAGCACAAATTGTTAGAATTTCCTTAATGTATTTACTTAGGTTAATTGTTTATTGCAAAAATAAATGCACACTAATATATATATTATGGTTGAGGGGAAAATATTAAAGAATATTTATATATATATATATATAGAAAAATTTAAATGCAAGGGATTCAAGTACATACCTTTGCTTTTGTTAATGTTGATGAAGATACAAATGTGGATGAAGTGCCAAATTTGATGACACGATCTTCCTAAAAAACTGGAATATCTTTGGTCTATGTGGCACTTGAAATTTTCTACAAAACTATAACTAACTCTACCTCAGATTTGTGACTTTGGACCTATTTTGCATCAATAAATATGAGCTTTGACACATGCCTCCTAATCTAGCATACAATATGTACTTAAATGCTCAAAGTAGTTGGGAGTAGTTTTGAGATTGGTGGATCTTTGGGAAGGTCCAATGCTTCACCTTTGTATCTTTATCAAGATGCCTATTGACTTGAAAAAATGCATACATTTTCATGAATATGAATTTGGAAAGCAATCAATTTGATTTCATTATTGTTTGTGTCATTGTTTATCTCAATTCCCATATATAAGGGTACACATTGAAATTTGAAATCATACCAACTTGTCTATAACAACAATGAACCAAGAACAATATTTAGGGTTAGGGTTGAAGGTTAGGGTTAGTGAAAGAATTGGTGTTAGAAATAGGCTTATGGTTAAGGTTAGGGCTAGCATTAGTGTTAGGCCCTGGGTTATAAAACACTAAATGTAACCTTAATCCTAATGCTAATCGTAAACCTAATCCTATTAAACTATTCTTCATGCTAACCCTAAACCTAACATTAACTATTAACCCTAAACTTGACAACAAACCTAAATGTAACGTTAATCTTAATGCTAACCCTAACCCAAATTTTGATGCGAACCCTGACCCTCAACATAATGTTAACCATATTTCTAACCCTAACTATATATGTAGCCCTAATCCTAGCTTAAACTCTAATCCTAATCCTAACTATATCTCTAGACCTAACCCTAACTATATCTCTAGACCTAACCCTAACACTAATTTGTTAAATATAGTATGCTAGTTTTAATATATTAATTTAAAAACTTATGATAAAATTTAACCCTAACCGTAATCGTAGTTGTTCCCTAGCCCTAATTTGACCCTAACCTTAATAGTAATATTAATTTAATCCTATAGCTAATCTTAATTGAACCCTAAGCATGAATTAAATCTTAATAATCTTTACCCTAGCTCCAACGTAATTTAATGCTAATGGGAGATCCTTAATCTAATTGGTTCCATTATATAACTTATATAACATTAAAAGGAAATAAATTACATAAATAGCCTATCTTTAATCAATTTTATTATATGTACGTAATCAAAACCTAACATTAATTGAACCTTAATTAAAACCTAACCCTAATCCCAAGTGAACATTATTCATAACCCTAAATGAACCCTAAACTTAACCAAAATGTAAGCATTATTGAAGGCTAACCCCAACACTAACCCTAACCCTTATTGAATTGTAATAGTAATTGCAACCCTATATGAACCCTAACCTTACTTGATCCTAGAACCCTCACACAAATCTAGCCCTAACCCTAAATCAACCCTAATCATAACCATAATTCATTTGTAAAACTAATTGAACCCTAACCTTGAAAAAATGTAATCCTAGCCTTATCATTATAATAAGTTTTAGAGTTATAGTTAACTTAAAATAATAGATGTCTATTATTATGATAATAATTATAGTTAGGATTGTAGTTAAGGTTATAGTTAAAACATAATTTAATAACTTAACTATATAATTATGTATAGTTAATCATTATTAATTTATTGTGAATTAAGTTTAACCTAGTAATAAGTTAACCTTGATTAGAAATTAATCAAATTTATTATTATTATAATTATTAACATTAAGGTTAACTTATGATTTTGATTACTATTATTTTAATTATTAATAGTAAGGTTAGCTTATTATGAATTTGATTTTTATTATTATAATTATTAATAGTAAGGTTAAATTATTATGATATTAAATTATTAACTATAAATATATTAATTCAAATTATTTATTATGATATCTTTCTCAAGGCGCCTAATTTTTAATCAAATTTTTATTATAAAAATTGAATAGGCACCTTCAAAAGGATATCTCTCGGCGCATTTTATATATCTATTATTAAATAAAACATTCATTAAAGGAAAAGGGGACATTACTAGGCAGATGGAAAATTTCCTCGGGCCCCACCTTGTACAGTCAACGTGGCAGCTGCCCGTGATTTTGCAATCAATCAAAGCCCCATCGCGGGATGGCGGGGAACGGCTCATATCACAGGATAGTTGATGAACAGTCGTGCATATTTGATCCACATGTGGGACACGTGTCACCCACCTGTGATATCGCCATCCTACAATTCTGGATCACGGGATGGCGGGCAACCGTTGATCTTGAAGGCATTTTGATCGACGACAGCGCGAATTTCATCCTTCTAAAAAATAAAACATTCATTAAAGGGAAAGGGGACATTACTAGGCGGATGGAAATTTTCCTCGGGCCCCACCTTGTATAGTCAACGTGCCAGCCGCCCGTGATTTCGCAATCAACCAAAGCAACCATCTCGGGATGGCGGGGAATGGCTCAGATCAAAGGACAGTTGATGAATAGTCACGCAAATTTGATCCACAGATGGGACACATGTCACCCGCCCATGATATCGCCATCCTACAATTCCCAATCACGGGATGGTGGGAAACCGTTGATCTTGAAGGCATTTTGATCGACGACAGTGCGAATTTCATCCTTCTGAAAAATAAAACATTCATTAAAGGGAAAGGGGACATTACTAGGTAGATGGAAAATTTCCTTGGGCCCCACCTTGTACAGTCGACGTGGCAGCTGCCCGTGATTTCTCAATCAACCAAAGCAACCATCGCGGGATGGCGGGGAACGGCTCAGATCAAAGGACAGTTGATGAACAGTCGCGCAAATTTGATCCACAGATGGGACATGTGTCACCCGCCCACGATATTGCCATCCTACAGATCCTGATCACGGGATGGTGGGCAACCATTGATCTTGAAGGAATTTTGATCGACGGCAGCGCAAATTTCATCCTTCCAAAAAATAAAACATTCATTAAAGGGCAAGGGGACATTACTATGCGGATGGAAAACAACGACATAAGTTTTTTTA
>VDFB02317476.1:0-26868 GCA_007258455.2 Sequoia sempervirens | reverse complement strand
TTGAGATTTTTGAGGGAGCTTAGATTTTCCAAATATGGAAATTTCAGAAAATCCGAGGTAGCTCAGATTACCCGACATCCAAGCTAGGTCAAAATCCATTAAACTTCATAACTTTTTTTCTAGAAGGAATTTTCAAAAAATTCAAAAAGCAACCCTGCCTAATTTTTCATCCTCTATCCATGGGTGCAAAAAATATTTGCATATAACATTGAAAATTCACTTCAAAATCCACTTTTTCAAAATCCTATATAGGCGAATTTCCCAGAGCCTCAAAATATTGCCTTCATCAAACCAAAGTCTGAACTTAATCCCAAAATAACATCCTGAGAAGAGAAAAACTGAAAATTCAACCAACCAAGAAGCAAAGATGCAAAAGAAAAAAGAGGGTCCCCGTCTCCGGTGGGGCGTGTGTGTGAAAATTGCACAACAGGGCCTACTTCTATTTTTTTGGGCAACATTAAATTGTAGTTGATTGACCTGAAGTCCATGGCCAATTTTAGCCATGTCCTTGCACTATCCTCATTAGATAAAATGGTACATGGTCCCCTCCTCGTCGTGGTGGTAACTCCCAAATATTTTTCATTTTGCACAAATATTTCTCTAAAAAAAATGGTGGTTAGAAGTCACAACAATAGTTGTGACTCACCCAATGTTCTTTTTAAATTCAAACTACCAGTCGGGATACCCCACTTGATTAATGTAGAACTGATTGACATGTTCTTGTCTTCGATACTAGGAATCGTTCTTTTCATATCAGTGAATGACCACTGTAGATCTAATGGGTATAGGTGATGGTAGGTGCACATCAAGTGATTCATTAATACTAACAAGTGGTTCAACATTTGGTTCAACCTAAGTTGTGTTGGTTGTTTCTTCTACACAATTAGGAACAACTACTTCTTAGTTGGGGATTATAGTCACTTCCTAAGTAGACTGTGTATCAGTGAAGTGCACCCCATGAGTTACTCTAATTGATCACCTTCCTCTTCCTATTGATCTATTTCCCTTTTTACCTAGTGCCATAATTTTTACTTAGCTTGTACCCATAGTAAAACCAATATTACTTGTTATTGAAACATAAAAATGTTTTTCAGTATTAGAAACATAAACATGCATGATTTGAAAGGCTTAACACTACATTCTAACATTCAAAGTGTGCCATGAATATATACAAACAAATTCATGTAATCCTGGGTTTTACTTGTTTAAATCAAATAGTACATTGCCCCTTCTTTAAAAATTATATATGTGTATGTATATATATGGATGTATATATACATACATATATATAGGCATGTGATTTTTGTATATACTTTTATGTATACATATAGACACATATATCTATGTGGTGACATATTACTTAAGCAAATAAAACCTATACCCAAATAGAATTGTAATTGCTTAAGAGTCACTAAAATAATTTCACAATATAATGAAACCATACACGATATGTATACAATAATGCAAAATTGATAAGATAAGTGGAGGAAAACATATTAAATCATATCATTGTCTACAAAAATGTAAGGAGAAATTATGGGTCAACAATATATGTCATGTGGAAAACATGCATGATGTGCAATCCTGAAACTAGTCAAAAAATTGGGACAATAACACTATACCCATTAAGTTTCATGATTATAAACCAGGGATTTAGAATAAAGCTAGACAATGTTCTATTTTATTTCATATTCTATGTAATGATTTCATAGCATAAAGTGAAAGAAATCATTTCAATGAAACCCTTGATTCCATAGAGATAAATGATAAAAAACACAACAAATTGCATGTAGGAAATATTAAAAATTTATTAATATACCTGTAAAATGTAAGAAGGAAGGATTTGGGTGTGTTACTTGTGAGTAAAGGAGAGCACACATTGAAGAGAAGCCTTCATAGAGTGTCGTGGGGTGGAGAGGAAGGAAGAAAGAAGTTCATGGGAAAAATAATGTGTATATACATATATGTGTGTGTGTATAATTATACGTATACATATGTATATGTATATGTGTTTCTGTGTATACATGTAGACACATAAATCTATGTGTGGTGACATATTATTGAAACAAAGAAAGCTTATACCCAAATTGAATTGTAATTACTTCAGAGTCACTAAAATAATTTCACAATATAATGAAACCATACACAACATCCATATGGTGATGAGAAATTGACAAGATAAGTGAAGGAAAATAGATAAATCAATATTATTTTTCTGCGAAATGTAAGGAGAAATGATGGGTAGAGGTTTATCGAAACAAGGAGATAATGCATGAGGTGTAATCTTAAAACCAGACAAAACATTGGGGCAATAACCCTATACATGTCATGTCATTGAAGCATAAACATGTTTGTCAATAACAGAAACATAAACATGTATGGTCTGGAAGACTTAGGACTGCAATGCAACATACAATGTGTCATGAGTGTACATCTACGTATATGTATATATATCTATATGCATCTATGCATAGATGTGTATATATATGTATATACATATATGTACATATATACACACACACATATATATATATATATATATGTGCATATGTACATGTATATATATGTATATATATGTGCATATGCACATGTATATATATGTACATATATGTATATGTATATATATATATGTACAACATATGTACATGTATATATATACATATACATATATGTACATATATATACATGTACATATATATATACATATATGTACATGCGTACATATATACATACATATATATATATATATATATATTCGATGGGACAATAACGCATACCCATTAAATTTCATGATTATAAATCAAGGAGTCAAAATAAAACTAGACAATTTTCTATTTATTTCACATTCTATGTAATTATTTCATAGTATAAAGTGAAAAAAATCATTTCAATCCTATACACCATACAAATAAATGATGATAAAATACAACAAACTACAAGGAATGAGTAGATGTAGGAGATAAAGATTTCAATTGTATATTTGATGTATGTAGTTGGAAACCCTAACAAGAATGATAAGATAGAGATATAACTATGATATGATTAAAAAATGGATAATGTTGTTATTATATTTGATGTGTGCATTTGAAAAACTTAACATGAATAAGATGCATGTGATAAAGATGCAACTGTGATATGATTAAAAAATGAATAATACCAACGTTTATAAATTTGGACCCTATGATTTTTTATATTTGACTGGAAATAGTATAATTTGTATGCCTCAAAATATTTTAGACACTGAGTACATATATAAAACTATTGATTTGTGAAAACATGAATTTATTTATTTTGGGTATACCAACCTGAATAAGCACCCTTTAATCAGGAATGTGCAGAGGTTGCCTTCCCAAGCTCTAAATTTTGCAGATGATATTCATTGAAAACATAGGAGAATTTGTAATGAAAAGACCTTGGAAATTCCCTCTTATAAAATCATTTGTATGTGGAAAATGAAGGCATTGATTTGTGGTATTTGATTTTCAAATTTGAATATATGTGGAAAACAATCGGTCATTTCATATTACAGTTGTCATTTATGTCTGATTTCTATGGCGGCTTAAATGAATTCAATTGTATATTTGATTTAATATTTATAATTTTTGTTTATTGGGGAGCCTTAGACCATTTCTTGTATGTTTAGGTACCAATAGTAGACGGAGTTCATGCATGAAAATGTGAAAGGAAATGTGGAAGAAAGTGCAATTAATAGTCCATAAAGCTGATAGTTGTTTTATATGATTGCATATTAGGCACCGTTTTATATTATGACATATTAGGCACCATTAACTCCACACATGTATATGTAAATACAATACATTTTAAGTTTTGGGTCACTTGCATATAATGATAATTGTAAACGTAAAAGTATTTTTATAAATGTAAAAATAAATTCTTTTGTACAACTTACCTTATATTCGAAATACGTATGTGTAAATAATTGTTTATTTGTTTTTAGTCAACTACACATTCACTACTGAACTTACAATGACTTACACTTGAAGTAGATGATGGAATTTACCCAAGCTACTACAAAGGCCACCTACTCGAGCTGACAGGATGGATTTCAATAAAGGAGACTGATATTCTACGTCTCCTTCTAATTTAATGTTTGATGGCATCTGAGGACTGGACTGAGACAAAAGAAACGGCGGAAAACAGCGAAAAGACATTTTGAACACTTGATCTGAAAAAATAGGTTGTCTATTTCATATAAGAAACGCCTCACAAGACTCCGCCCACTATCAGACTGCTTTTCATACGATTGGTACACTTTCTACGTCAGTACATAAGATTTCATAATTGATCTGTTGAAGTGGTCTGAGAAACATACAAATTCCTAGACAATAATTTCATCTGCACAGTCAAAAACTTCATTTCACATCACATCATGCTGCCTTACGTTTAGTGCCTACTGGTGAACCTTGCACTAGGACATTTAGTGCCTCAGAAATTGTGGAAAACATAGTGGAAGGTGACAACATTATTTATGAAATCTTCAACCCACACGATGTTGTAAAACCCTCTACACTTTGAAGCCAAATACTTTATTGGGTCTTTACAAAAGGTGCCTATCATTACATTCCTACGGTCTAAATAACAAAAGCCTTTCAAAACATTCATACTATTTTGTAAAATTGTAGGATGCAAAACACGGTGTTTTACAAAACTTGCAACCCACTTAATGTTTGAAAACCATTTAGAAACAACCTTCAAAATGAGAATGTCAAAAATGGCAACATTTTAGGCTTTTTGTTCATTCCAAATTATGATTTCGAAAACCTGTCGCCACAAAACCTACATTGCATTTCAAATAAAAACCCCTTTTCACAAGGAAAACCCTTTGTTTTTCCGTTAATGAAAGCCCATCTTCACAACAAATAGTCATTCAATTCTTCATAGTCAGAACATTAAAATGGAAAAAATTAAAAACCGTCAACACAAAAAAACACACAAAACAACTTTGCATTTCAAATGAAAACCCTTTTTTCGCAAGGAAACCCTTTTATTTTCCCATCAATGAAAACCCATCTTTGCAACGAATAACCGTTCAATTCTTCACAATGAGAACATTAAAATGGAAAAATTAAAAAACCCTCAACACAAAAACACATAAACAACTCGACATTTCAAATGAAAACTCTTTATGCAAGGAAAACTCTTTATTTTCTCGTCAATGAAAATCCATTTTTGCAACGAATAGTCGTTCAATTCTTCACAGTTTCTAGGCAGAATGGAAAAATGGCATATTTTTCTAGCAGATATACATACCTGCTAGCTAGCCGCCCGCACTCGTCGAATGCATTTTGGTAAGGAGAGTCTCGACTCTCATTTGGCCTTTGAATGCCTACAACTTTGTTCTACGCTCCCTAGCAACCTCCAAAATGCAAATGTCAAAAATGGCAACATTTTGGGCTTTTTGTCCATTCTTTTTTCGATTTTGAAAAACTCCTCAAAACGCAAAACTTTTCCAGCGACGAGACACGTGAGAACAATCAAACCTCCACACACCTAACCATCCGTCAGCATGGTCCATCAAATCTTTCCGTCGGTGCATTTTGTCCAATGTGTGGGATGGAGGATAGATGTTATGTTATATTATTACATACATAGATACTTTTTGTTGGGAATTTAGCTTCTCCCAATTTTCGTAGAGCCATATATTTTGAATAAATAATAACTAAATAGTAAAAAAATTATGATAACGAAGATTTAAAGAATATTTAAATTACCTTTTTAAGTAAAAAAATAAATGAACAGAACCCATCTTCATAATAACTATACCAAATATAGGACTCCACGCAGTGTCAAAGCTCCTCCACTATCAAACTGCTTTTCATACGATTGGTACACTTTCTACGTCAGTACATAAGATTTCATAATTGATCCGTTGAAGTGGTCTGAGAAACATACAAATTCCAAGACAATAATTTCACGTGCACAGCCAAAAACTTCATTTCACATCACACCATGCTGCCTGACGTTTAGTCCCTACTGGTTAACCCTGCACCAGGACATTTAGTGCCTCAGAAATTGTGGTGTCAAAGGATAGTACTTGTACACCATCCGCTCAAATCATTTCGCCTTTCCTGAGCTTGGACTGCATGCGCATCGTCCTCTCTGGAGTTCATCATGGAGCTCATTTTCCTGTTTATAAAGCTAAGAGTGCCACACAATTTAATGGAGACGAGTTTCTGCTTTGATAGGTGTTTTAGGCGGTTGCCTACGTCTACTGATTCTCCATTTCCTTGTTGAGTTTCTATGGAAAATGTGCTATCTTTAGCTATTTTTATAATTTCTATTTGTTTGTTTTTGGTTTTAGAATTGTTGGTTTTTCTCTTTCTAAAGATCTAGTAGCCGCCCACATACTAATATATGATAATTAAAAGTTCAGTAAAACTATTTACATGGATTAATAGTCATCTATTTGTATGTCCCGTAGTTAAAATTTGAATATTTAATTGAAAGAGTTGTGCAACTTTATTGTTACCCATAGCACACGGTTAGTCGGACATTTGTGCATAGGTGATGGCCAAAACATTTATTAGAGGAATATGTATTGGATTAGTTGTGCAATTTTTTTGGTGGTTGTAGCACATGGTTATTGGGGTGCATATGAATAAGTATCATACATCACTTCTAAATGACTAGTTTTTTTACCATTGTGCATATAATGAATCCTCTTACATTCATCGTAACTATTCAAAAGCTAAAACCATAGCTTTAAGCTCTAAGTCATATATGAAGAAACCAAAAAGTAATAATGAAAATCTAATGTACCATTTAAGAGCTTAGGGTGCATGAAGTTAGGGTGGGCAGCTACAGAGTCCTTTCCCCTAGTGAACCTTTGTTTGTATCATAATGTTACAATCTATTTGGGTGTTGAGATTCCAAATGCTCCCTCATCTATAGTGAATCCCCCTATTATTAGGACAAAATATTTCTTTATATATGGTTTGGAAATGGGGTGGCTCTTTTTTTTATCGAAACTCTCATGGGAGAATCATCATGCCTACTTATCAACTAGCACAAGTTTGGTGGACACATTTATTGATGCTTGAATTTTTAATAAATAATTGGCTATTTAAGTGGATAAAGAATGGAGACCATCAACCAATAATATTTCCTTGTGTGAGGGTTTTCTTCAAGGAAACCTTTTCAATCAAAGAGGAGATATAACCATTTTTTAAAGTGATCCTAGGTTTATGGGCTCTACTGGTGTAATATTTTATTCATATTGAATATGTTCTACCCTAATTGTGAGAGTGAATCTATTCAATAAGTTTGTTTGGGATATATGAATATTTAATTATTCTCTCCTAGGTAGCTAATAGTGACATTTGTACACCTTGACTTGTGGTACACTAGTGCCACGACTACCTCAATTAGATTGAGTTAATTCACCTCTTGATTGAGAGTTAACTCATACTTATTGGACTTGTAATTTCCTTGATTCATGCATCTAAGAGGCTTATAAATGTATCTCCCTCTATCTAATTTATATTAATGTGAGTTTTTAATATTATTTTTCTTTGTGAGCATATATATTTCTCTATTAGCTATTTTCTTATGCTAATTTGATTTCATAATCATTAGTATTTATAGTTTCATAGTTTATAATTCCTTACAAGTGTTAGATTTTAGGTTATTCTCTATTTTATAGATTCTAATTTGATATCAAAAATTTGGTCTTAAGGTAGAGTTCTTAGATTTTTGTGTTCTTATGAGATTAGAGGGACCTAATCAATCTCCATGTGTGTTTTCCTAAGAACCAATTTTCTCTTCTCTTCCATTATCAAATGATCTAGATAATTAGACTAGTTTGAAAAGAATAATTAACTCTTAAGTTTGTAATTACAATTTCTAGATTCTTGATGTTTGCAACATTTTAGTAATCATGTAAACATAGGAAAAAATTTCATAGCATATGGGAGGCTCAAGAAAAAGATTGGCTTTTTTTCCCTTGATTTAGACTCTAGGAAGCCTATTTGCAAGTAGAGGTTTTCTTATTACATCAAGTGGACTATTCATTTATTTAACATTTTGAGGTCAAACAAGCCCTACCATTACTTTCAAAAAGCCCAAAAACCTTTATTTTCATAGAAATATTGTTAAAATTTTGTGTTGGAAGTATGTGAGACAAAATTTATCAAGAGAGATCATACAACCTTTGCATAGGCATATGAAAGTTCTATGCATTATTTATGAAAATTGGTATAATACTATATAGGATTACATAGTGCATAGTATATTCCAAATACTATAGTAGGGGTGGTTGAGTGGTAGTACCCATAACCCCACCACAACCACCTACATGGAAACATCACCAATGGAACTACCAAGAAATGATAGCATTAAGTTACACCATTAAATCCTACCGCTTCAATAGTGAATCTTTAATCGTGCACCAACCTCTAGAATAGTCATGAGGCCAAAATCACTATTCGTGTTATGATATTTCTTGGAAATATTTGTAAAAAGCATAAATATAGCTTACCACTTTGAGGGGACTACCAACAATAATAAAAAATATGGTATGAATTAAATAATTGATTATATGATGATTTGGGAGGAATGTCTCCCCTTTATTTATAGGCTTAACCATGTAGGGACGTACCCCTTCATCATAATAAAGACTATTTAAGGTATTAACTAAAACTAATGTTAAGGTTAAGCATGTCACAAATGCTTAACTCATTATACTTAGGGATATATATTATATTATTAGGATATATAATATTAGGGTCAACATTAGATAGAATAGTAGGGACATAACATGCCTCTTCCCTTCAAAAAAGCATTGTCCTAGTAATTTTAGATGCTTTAGTGTGAATTCTTCATCTTCCCATGTGACATCTTCAATTGGAATATTCTTCCACAAGTGATTAGGAATTCAAAGATAGATCTACTTCATAACTATTTCACTCTTCTGAATAATTTTCTCAAGTTCCAAAATAAACTTTCCTTCTTCTTCTTGTAAGGAAAGCAATGGTGTGGAAGCAACTTTCCTAATGTCAAAACCACAGGGGAGTAAGCATACAATACTTTTAATTTTTCTAATTACAATCCAATTAAGATACACATGAAAGATTTACAGAAACAGAGAAGATACTCAAAGACAATGAACAACAGATTTACGTGGGAAACTCTTTTGGGAAAAAACCCACCACACCATGTTGAATCTCTTTGTATTACAGTAACAACAATTACATACAATTAAAGATACAACTCTCTGGTATTAGTTCACAGTAGCTTCATGCACTATTCATCTAATTACAAAAAATTCTCTCAATAGTTCAATTCACTCACCCTCTCTCCAAATCAGAATTAGTCCTTTTAAATCTTATCCCATTCTAATTTTTTACCTTCTGTGCATCCTTATCCGCCATTGCCAATCATAGACAGTTTCCTTTTGAGCAATTGATTTTTCCTTTCATGCTGTTCAACTCCAGCATCGCAACAGTTGCAAAAATCTAATGACCACCCATTTGAAATTGCTTCCTCTGATTGGTCCACGAGGCTCCACATAGGATGGTCAAACTGGTCAAGGGCGTTCAACTTTGTTGGCATATCAGTGAGACACTAACAGTGTCTCCCCGATGCCACAAAGTATTCGCTATTGATATCGGCTTAAGTCCCCAACAGTCAGCAATAGGTTTCAACAAACGCCATGAGTCATACCGAGTCCATCGACATCCAATACATTTCTATCGGCAAAAGATTCCTCCATCGGAAAGACATTTTACCAATGTTCACAAGTCATATCGTTTCCTACTTTGCCATCGGAAAGACCTTTATTCTTCGCTGAGACCTTACATCGAGCATCACCAAGTAGGTCCCGAAGACTATCGGCGTGACTTATCCAACTCGCCAAGACTTCATAATGAAGTCTTTTGTCACTGTGAAAGCACTAGGTTTTATCTCTGTCAGCAAGACCGCTCTTCATCACTGAGACCTTTCACCGGCCGAACATGTCATACCGAAGCATCGAAGAGTCGGCGAGACTTATCATCTTCACCAAGACCTTATACTGAGGTCTTAAGTCACCCCAAGCACTGCATTCACCAGTTAGTAAGACTTATGTCTTTCGCCGAGACCACATACTGAGCGCCCATGTCTTGCCGAGTTAGCAAGACTTTTGACTTCACCAAGACATTTCACTGGGCGCCGATAGCTACACCGATGACTTCAGTTGCATCCCCGTCAGTGAGACATCACGTAGTTGCTAAGAGATCTTCTCGATGCCCTTAAGTTACCTCGATAGCCATATGCTATCGGTGAGACATTCTCCAATCATTGGAACTTCTCCACGAGCACTTGAGCTACTCCGACATCCACATTAACACCCGATAGGAACATACTATTGGCCAGAGGTCTCCAATCGATAGAAGGTCACGCTAAACACAAAATGTCACAGCGATAGACATTGTCGGCAAGACATCAACTCTGTCTTGGCGACATGATCATTTCGAATGGATTTAGAATAGTTAGTTGGCTAGACAAGAATAATGTCACAGGGACTTTTCCCGTCAGGAGTTCCATGTTAGTAAGGATTGAGGCACACATTCCAACAAGCTCCCACTTGACGAAGATCTTACTGACACCTCCAGAGCATAATAAAACTACTAAAATTAATTTTCCAAGAGGCCCATCGCATTGGCACACCACCTAAACTTGTATGTGCTCACAGGCTTCGTCAATGCATCTGCAACATTCTCCAGAGTATCCACTTTCTCCAAAGAGACCTTCCCATCCTCCACCAAATCCCATACAAAATGATACTGTACATCTATATGTTTCATCCTAGCATGGAAAGTAGGATTCTCTGCCAAACATATAGCACTCTGACTGTCACAGTAAATAGTAATTTTTCCTGCATCAAAGCCAATGTTAGAACACAAACATTTTAACCAGATAGCTTCTTTACAGGCATGTGTAGCTGCCATGTATTTAGCCTCAGAGGGACAAAGTGACTACAACTGCCGCTTGCTCATCCAACTCACTGCACCACCATTCATCATGAAAACATATCCACTGGTGGATCTTCTGTTGTCAATGTCCCCTACCCAATCAGAATCCACATAACCTTGAATGCTGAGAGTCTTCTGTGATTCAACCAAGTTACCATGGTAACACAAAGCATAGTCTGAAGTGCCCTTCAAATATCTAAACACTCTCTTCACAACATCTCAATGTGTCCTTCCAGGATTAGCCATAAACTGACTAAGAACTCCCACAACTTGGGCAATGTCTGGCCTTGTATAGACCATTGCATACATTAGACTACCAACTACACTAGCATACAGCACACTAGTCATGTCCTCCATCTCAGTAGGGGATTTTGGACAATCCTCAACAGATAGCTTCGTTCCTTGTGTAACTGGAACAACTAGCTGCTTGCACTCAGTCATACAAAATCTCTCTAGAAAAGTCATGATATACTTGCTCTGACTGAGCCAAAGTTTTCTATTTTTCCTATCCCTGGTTATTTCCATTCCTAGAATATACTCTATTGCTCCCAAGATCTTTCATTTTGAACTTTGCAGACAACTGAGACTTAAGATTAGAAATCATTAGCTTACTATTTCCTATGAACAACATATCATCAACATAGAGTGCAATAATAAGGACTTGATCACTTTCAACTTTGTAATATACACAATGATCACATTTTGATCTTACAAATCCCAATGACAAAACAAAAGTGTCAAATTTCTGGTACCACATTCTAGGAGACTATTTTAAACCATACAGAGATTTCTTCAACTTGCAAACCAGTCTTTCCTTCCCTTTTTCCACAAAGTACTCCTGCTGGGACATATAAATTTCTTCTTCAATATCACCATGAAGAAACGTTTTCTTCACATCCATCTGTTCAATTTCTAAGTCATACGCTGTTGCAAGTGAGAAAAGAAATCTAATAGATGTCAGCTTAGCTACAGGAGAAAATATTTCTCCATAATCAATTCCCTCTACCTGGGAATAACCTTTTGCAACCATCCTTGCTTTGTATTTTTCTACACTGCCATCCAGACCTATTTTCTTTTTAAATACTCATTTGTAGCCCACAACTTTTCTGCCTTTAGGAAATGGAACCAAACTCCATGAATCATTCTTTTCTAATGATGCCATTTATTCATTCATGGCTTCCAACCAAGAGTTTGAATCAGACATTGTAAATGCCTCTTTCACAATCCTAGGTTCATCAATGCTAGAAATTAAAGCATAGGCACAAGTAGACTCTATTAAAAAAACCCATACCTATCAGGTTGCTTTCTTTCACGAGTTGACCTCCTCACAGGCTGAGGCTGAGGTAGTTCTTCATCATCTTCAGAACCTTTAGAGCTACTTGAGCTTTCCTCAGTATCAGGTACATTTTGATTTTTTAATTCCTCTTTATCTGGTGTCGGAGGAATTCCTGCTACATCTTTTTCATTTTCTAATTTCTTCTCTGACTATAGATCGAATGTAGAAGTCTTCAACTCACGAAAGATAACACTTTTTTTTTACAAAACCTTCTTAGTCTCAAGGTTCCAAAGCTTGTATCCTTTTATGCCAGCACTATAGCCAATAAAAATACACTTTATAGCTTTGTTTTCCAACTTGGATCTTTTTTCAAATGGCACATATGCATATGCCTCATAGCCAAAGACAGGAATATGTCTCAAAGAGGGCTTCTTTCTAGACCATGCTTCCAAAAGCGTCTTCTCAACAAGAGTAGAGTTAGGAGAATGGTTTACCAAGTAACATGCTATAGAGACTGCTTCAACCCAGAACTTCTCCTCCAAGCCAGTACTACTCAGCATACTTCGTGCTCTTTCCATTACTGTCCTGTTGAACCTTTCAACAACTGCATTTTGCTGTGGAGTGTAAGGTGTAGTCTTATGTCTTTCAATCCCATGATCTGTACAGTACCTTTTGAATTCATTTGAACAAAACTCATCGCCATTGTCAGTCCTCAAACATTTTATTTTCCTACCAGTCTGATTTTCAACAAGGTTTTTAAATTCCTTAAATCAACTAAACACTTTTGATTTGCTTTTTAGAAAATATGCAAATGTTCTTCTTGAATAATCATCAATAAATGACACATAGTATCTTGATTTAGACAAAGAAGGAACATTCACTAGTCCAAACACATCAGAATGAATATAATCAAGCAAACCAGAAGATTTGTGAGGATTGAAATAAAATGAAACACGATGTTGTTTACCATATATGCAATGTTCACAAAATTTGAACTCAAAGTTACAATCTTCAAGCCCTTCTACCAGGTTTTTATTTTTCAAGGTTTTTAAACCTTTTTCACCAATGTGGCCAAGCCTATGATGCCAAAGCATTGTATTTTTTGCTGGAAGATTAACCTCCATGGCATTTACTCCATCAGGGACGTTTCCCTTTTCTACTCCATGAGTAGCTTTCTGTGACTTCACAGAGACATTATTGCATTGAATAGATTGTGCATCCAGCTTGTACAAGGTACCAATTCAAGCACCCCTAGCCAGCACCATAGAGCCTCTAGTCATCTTGCAGCCATTTCCAAAAAACATGACATGCACTCCAATATCATTCAGCTTACTTACAGAAACTAAATTATGAGCCACACCTGGTATATGCATTACATCATTGATTCCCTTCACTCTTCCATCAGGGAATTGAATTCTAACTCTTCCACGACCAACAATTTCCAAAGATGAATCACTTTCCAAGTACACCTTTCCACCATTGTATTCTTCATACTTTGTGAACCAATCTCTATGAGATGTCATGTGGAAAGATGCTCCAGAATCAATCACCAGACATCATTTGATGCCCGTGTAGCCAAAGTTGCATAATGAAGGTGCCAACATCACTTTAAGAGGAATCTTTTCCAAAGAGTTCTTCTTCTTTTTCTCCTCCTTGCAATCCTTTCGAACATGACCAGGTTTTCCACAATTCCAACATTTCACCTTGGATTTCTTGCCGAGACTTTGATCTCCCTTCTGATTTCGATCTGGACTTCTTGTCCTTCTTCTTTCCTTTCTCCTTCGATCTGCCTCTGACATCCAGAGCCTCCTTTGCCATCTTAGAAGATTTTATGCTCATATCTTCCGACAACAAAGAAGCAACAACATCTTCCATCTCGAAAGTGGATGTCGTACTCCCAATAGCCATCACCAGATGATCCCAAGAATCTGGCAAAGAACATAGCAACAACATGCAGCGATCTTCATCTTCAATCTTCACACCAACTAATGTTAACTGAGCAATCAGCATGTTAAAAGTATTCAAGTGTTCAGCAACGGATCCTCCGTCTTGCATTCTCAAAGAGTACAGCTTCTTCCTCAAGAACAACTTGTTCACCAAGGACTTTCCTTGATAAATAGATGCCAGTCTTTTCCACAAGGAAGATGCAGTCTTTTCTTCATGAACATTCAAAAGAACAGAGTCTGCCAAACAGAGCCTTATTAGCCCCTTAGAATTTCTATTATCAAGGTCCCAATCCTCTTGCTTCATGCCTTGAGGCATTGTTCCAGACACATCAGTCCAAAGATCTCGGTCTACTAACAGATCTTCCATTTTGAGTTTCCACAGCTCAAAATTGCCACCATTGAATTTCTCTATATCCATCCTTCTAGATGTGCTTTCCATCTTAATTTGTAATTAAACTATCAAACCTCTACCAAACTCCCACTGAAAAAGAATTGACACAAAAAACCTAACCCCTCACAAGGATAACACAATTGGCCAGGCTTTGATACCACTTGTAAGGAAAGCAACGGTGCGGAAGAAACTTTTCTAACGTCAAAACCACAAGGGAGTAAGCATACAGTACTTTTAATTTTTCTAATTACAATCCAATTAAGACACACATGAATGATTTATAGAAACAGAGAAGATACTCAAAGACAATGAACAACAGATTTAAGTGGGAAACCCTTTCGGGAAAAAACCCACCACACCAAGCTGAATCTCTTTATATTACAGTAACAACAATTACATACAATCAGAGATACAACTCTCTAGTATTAGTTCACAATAGCTTCATTCACCGTTCATCCAGTTACAGAAAATTCTCTCAATAGTTCGATTCACTCACCCTCTCTCCAAATCAAAATCAACCCTTTTAAATCTTATCCCATTCTAATTTTTTACCTTCTATGCATCCTTATCCCCCATTGCCAATCATAGACAGTTTCCTTTCGAGCAATTTATTTTTCCCTGCATGTTGTTTAGCTCTAGTGTCACAACAGTTGCAAAAATCTAACTGCCACCCATTTGAAATTGCTTCCTCTGATTGGTCCACAAGGCTCCACATAGGATGGTCAAACTGGTCAAGGGTGTTCAACTTTGTTGGCATATCGGTGAGACACTAACAGTGTCTCCCTGATGCCACAAAGTATTCACTATCGATATTGGCTTAAGTCCCCAACAATCGGCAAGAGGTTTCAATGAATGCCATAAGTCATACCGAGTCCATCGACATCCAATACGTTTCTATTGGCAAAAGATTCCTCCATCGGCAAGACGTTTTACCGATGTTCACAAGTCATATCATTTCTTGCTTTGCCATTGGAAAGACCTTTATTCTTCGCTGAGACCTTACATCGAGCATCACCAAGTAGGTCCCAAAGACTATCGGTGTGACTTATCCAACACACCAAGACTTCATAACGAAGTCTTTTGTCACCGCGAAAGCACTAGGTTTTATCTCTATCAGCGAGACCGCTCTTCATCGCTGAAACCTTTCACCACCCGAACATGTCATACTGAAGCATCGAAGAGTCGGTGAGACTTATCGTCTTCACCAAGACCTTATACTGAGGTCTTAAGTCACCCCAAGCGCTGCATTCACTAGTCAGCAAGACTTATGTCTTTTGCCAAGACCACATACTGAGTGCCCATGTCTTGCTGAGTCGGCAAGACTTTTGACTTTTCCAAGACGTTTCACTAGGCGCCGAGAGCTACACCAATGACTTCAGTTGCATCCTCGTTGTTGAGACATCACGTAGTCACTGAGAGATCTTCCCGATGCCCTTGAGTTACCCCGATAGCCATATGTTATTGGTGAGACATTCTCCAATCGTTGGGACTTCTCCCCGAGTGTTTGAGCTACTCCGACATCCGCATTAACACCTGATAGGAACATATTGTCGGCCAGAGGTCTCCAATCGACAGAAGGTCATGCCAAACACAAAATTTCACAGTGATAGACATTGTCGGCAAGACATCAACTCTATCTTGGTGACATGATCATTTCAAATTGATTTAGAACAGTTAGTCGGCCAGACATGAATAATGTCACATCGACTTTTCCCGTCAGGAGTTCCATGTCAGTAAGGATTGAGGCACACATTCCAACACTTCTAACTCTAGCAATCCTAAGTAAATTAGAATATTGTTACCTATTACTTTATTTAAACAAGAAACATGGAAGATAGGATGGATTTTGGAAGAGGTTGATAGTTCTAGCTTATAAGCTAAACTTCATATTTGATGGATAACCTTATAAGGACCATAAAATTAAGGTGTAAGCTTCATGTTCTTATATTTTTAATTGAAATTCATTTATAGGGTTGTAATAAAAGAAATACCCAATCGCCCTCTTCAAAATTCCTCTCACTAAAACGTTGATCAACTTGTTGTTTCATTCAATTTTGAGCCATAACTAAATTATCCTTAAGGATTTACAATATTTTTTGTTGGTGTTGAATATGGTCCTCTACTGCATGAGCTTTAGAATGAGATTGTAAATAAGAATTATATGGTGCAGGGTAGCCATAAAGAGCCTCAAATGGAGTTATTTTATTGGGCATGTTAAATAATGTGTTGTACGACCACTCTACTAATGGTAGCCATTTGGACCATTGTGTTTGTTTATCAAAATAAAAACAATGTAAATGTCCTTTTAAACATTTATTCATAATTTTTGTTTGGTCATCTGATTGTGGATGATAAAAGGAATTATGTGCTAGTTTTGTACCCCATGCTATAAATAAGTTTTTCCAACAAATGCTAGTGAAGATAGGTTCATGATCACTCACTATGATTTTGGGAATTCCATGAATTTTTGTACATCTTCCATGAATATTTCAGCCACAGTACTTTCTTGAAAAGGATGAGAAATTCCACAAAAATGTGCATGGAAAGTCTATCCACAACAACCAAAATTACATCAAGATTATTAGATTTTGGTAGGCCTACAATGAAGTCCATTGGTATTTCCTCCCAACATTGTGTTGGAATTCCTAAAGGTTGTAAGAGGCCTGGAGTCTTTATTTTTTCACCTTTATTTCTTTGGCATATTAAATATTTAGCCACAAATTTATTGACATCTCCTTGTATACCTTCCCAAAGGAAATATTTCTTTAAATACAATGATAGGTCTTTAAAAACCTTGAATTTCCTATTGGTGAGTCATGTATTTCAGATAATATGTCTTGTTTTAAATTATAGTTTTGACATAAAAAATAATCTATCTTTGTACCATAATGAATCTTCTTTCCAAACATATTGATTGAAAGAATATGGGTCATGTTGAAGTTTTAGAATGAGATTATGTATAATTTGAGGATCATTTTTCCATTATGTTCATGCAACTTATAACCATTTTGGTTGTATTAAGAAAATGATGTACAAATATTTGCTTCCTCTACTTCTTGTCAAGAAAGGGCATCATCGACAATATTTTCTTAACTATTTTTATAAATGATCTCAAAGTCATATATCCTATCATCTTGGTAACCCATTTTTGTTGAACTTTGATGAGGATAATTGTTATTCTAAAAAATATTTTAGACTCTCATGATCAATCTTGACTTTGAAATACCTTCCCATTAAATATTGATGTAATTTTTTAATTGCATGAACAATGGCTAATACTTCCTTCTCATATGTGGAGCTTATAATTTTTTTCCTTTGATTTTTTGAATCTGAAATTCTAATGGACTCCTTTCTTGCATTAGTACTACTCCAATTCCATATCTAGAAGCATCAAATTATACCATAAATGTTTTAGAGAAGTTTGGGGTAGCTAGTATTGGGGTTGAAGTGAGAGCTTTTAGTTGTTGGAAGGCCTGAGTGGCTAGCTCTGGCCATGAAAATGAATCCTTCTTTATTAAAATTGTCAAGGGTGTTGTGATACAAGCATAATTAAGAATAAATCTTCTATAGTATCCTGTTAGACCCAAAAATCCTATCAACCCTTCAATACTTTTTAGGTTTCGACCATTCTTTTATTGCAACAATCTTCTTGGGGTCTACCAAGTGACACCTTCATGTGACACCACATGTCCCAATTATTCTATTTCTTTTACCCCAAAGACACTTTTAGATTGTTTGGCATAGATTTGATTATCCTTAAATACTTGTAATATCTTCTCTACATGTTGCAAATGTTATTCCCATGACTTACTAAAGATAAGGATGTCATCAAATAAATCCACCACAAATTTATGAAGAAATGGGAGAAGTACTAAGTTCATGATGCTTTCAGAATTTGATGGGGCATTAGTTAAACCAAATGATATTACTAAGAATTCATAATTTCCCTCATGTTTTCTAAAGGAATTTTTATTTATATCTTCTTCCTTCATATGAATTTGATGAAAACCAAAATGTAAATCTAACTTAGTAAAGAAAATTGCACCATTTAGTTCATCTAATAATTCATCAATAATAGGAATATGAAGCGTATCCTTAAGAGTGAGCTTATTGAGTTACCTATAATTAGGACACATTCTCCATGACTTTCCCTTCCTTTTAACCATAATCATTTGAGATGAATAGGGAATTTTAATAGGATGAATAATTCCTAAATCTAACATTTCCTTGACTATTTTTTAATTTATCTTTTTTCATAAGGATAATGATAAGGTCTAATGTTAGGAGGAATTCTTTCAAGTATTAATTCAATGGCATGATCATGGTATCTAATTGGGGGTAGACCCTTAGGTTCTATAAAAAAAAATTGGTTTTTTGAATGATCTCTTGAATTTCTTGTGGATTTTGATTTTTCACATCTTGTGCTTCTATAAAATTTAGTTGTGCCACTAGACCATATGAACCTTTCTTAAGTAATTTTTCCATCCTGTGGGAGATAATAATTTGAGTTGGTGGTGATGTTACTCCTATAACTTTATAATTTTTTCCATTAGAGTTTAAAGTCATAAATAATTCTTGAAAACTGAAGGACACCATTCCCAAATTTTTAAGCCATTGTACTCCTAAAACTACATTTTCTCCTCCTATTGGAATAGAAAATATTTATTAATTTAAATGGTAATTTCCCATTGAAAGTTTTATATAATGGAACTTACCACCACAAGAGAGTTGTTTTCCATTAGTTATCATGAATTGGAATTTAGAGACTGGTTATACAAAACAATTAAGTTCATGAGCTAATCTTATATCAATCAACACTATTACTTTCTCTTTTTTATATAACTGAAAACTTAAGTGTGTTTCATGTTCTTGTTCCATTCAATGCATGTAATGAGATAGTAGCACTATCTTCTTCCTCTAAATTTTCACTATTTAGTTCAATATTTGGTTCTTCTATAGATACTTCTTCCACATCTTGAACCTCATTCCCAATAATTATTAGTCTCTTCTCATTACTACTACATTTACAACCCCTAGACCATTTTCTATCACAATGTTAGCATAGACCTTTTTCTCCTTTCTCTTCCTCTTGTTGAGAAGATTGTTTAATTATTTGTTTTGGGATAAAATGGTTAGCCCTATTTTTATTAGTAGAATTAGTGACATTTTTATTTTTCCATCCAACTATTTGTCCTTGTATTAATATTTTTGTAGTGATGTTTCTTCGCTCAATAGGTAATGATTGTTGCATTGTTTTTCTAACTTTAAAAGGTTCCAATAAATGAACATCATGTTTAATTTTTTCATTAACTCCATTGATGTAGAGTTTTAACCTTTGATAATGTGTCACACCTATTGAAATAACACCAATACACTAAGAGGGGGGTTGAATCAGTGTATACAAATTTTTACCAAGTTCAACCAACATAAAAGATTTAAGATTCCACAAAAAACATCACACATAAAGAAGACACCAGATATACTTGGAAAACCCTAGAAAGGAAAAACCCACTATGAGAAAAGTTTCTTAAGTCTACTGCTCAAATCTAACCTCACAATAAAATATTCTACATATGTTTTGTAAGCACCCACTTATAGGTACATTTACACCCAAGTCAATGTTTTGAGGCACCAACCTCCTAGTACATTGTACACCTAATTGATCACCAACTCAACCTTTCTAAGGCACTAACCCCTACAACATTACAAGTTCATATGTGTTGATACTAGTTCTTCTTCAACCTAAGAATGCACCTTTTCAAATCATTAAACTACACAACTTTCTCCACACTCTGATTTTCTCTACTCATACTTCAATGTTCACAACTTTGATAAGTTTTCATATATCACAATATCATATAACACTCCTGAACAAGCATTCAATTTAGCAACCTACATATATGTTCAACTAATGCTCCATTGATATCTCTACAATACACATGCAATGATAGGATATTTTTTTTGACACCCACTCACACACTCAATCTAATTGCAACAGTAACCATTTCACCCTTACAAGAACCCAAACTGCATCACCAACCTTTGAAAATTGTGAAATAATTAAATCGGCTTCCATTTTGTAACTACCTGTCAAATTTTGACCTCTAAAATATCTATTTACACATTTTGAATGACAACCCTTGATCTTTTGCTTGTTTCCATGATCTAATGGTACTCGTTAAAAAACATTAACTTTAATTCATAGCCATTAGATTAACCTTCCTTTAAATCGATGTTGTTGATCTTCATTGTAACTTCTTCTATTTTGTTGAATTTATGTTTCTTTTTATCTGAGGGTCAAGATTCACTTATCTCCCTTACCTCATACTTGAAGTGCTTAGCAGAGGTTGACAATCAAGCCCAAACATTTTAGTCTAAAGCTCTTTAGTCACCTATTGGGGTTCGAACATCAACCTTACCCTTTACCATTTACCACCTTCCACTTCATATGCAAACCATAAGACATACCACCAAACTTCAAAACTTCGATGAGTCCTTTGAGGTATTAGATATTGGGGTTCGCACATATCACTTACTTCTTTTTTTGGTTTTGATATGGCATAAAACTTATTACCACTCTGCAATGCATGAACACTTCCTTCACAAAATGTTAGTTGACATAACCCTTTTTAGTTTCGGCCTTCAGGCTTACCACTTACCTACCTTTTGGCAAGGCATAAGCTAAGCTTCCAACCCATGATCCTTGAAGCCTTTTCGAGTGTTAAAGTTCAAGCCTCCTGTATACTTCATACATTACAAATTGTTAAGGTATAAGCCTTAATTCCAATCCACGAACACTAAATTCATTTCAGGTGTCAAGGTTTTGGGTTCCTTCATACCCCTTTCATCACTTTCAGATAAGGCATAATCCTTAATGTTGAAGCCTGATGCCCGACACCTTTTTAGAATAAGTTGAAAATGATTAACTCTTTCTTCTCTTAGCAAGCAATATAAGGTAAGCCGAACTCACGAAGCCCAAACTTCTTCAGTTCTTCAACACTTGTTTCCTTGGCATCATAATGCTAATCAATCTCTCTTTTTAACATCCTTATGAAGCCCTTGTGACACCAATCAACAACTCCCCATCTGATAACATGCAGATCTTCTTTTGATATCAATGAGATAGCCTTTTGACATTAATAACAATCAAATTTCCAACAATCTCCCCTTTTGTCATTCATGGAAACACCTTTGAAAATGGAAACACTTCTGAGAATGGCAACACTTTGAAAACCTTTGAAACTCTAAAATATGAATGACAACATTATTCATCAAAAATCACAACATGCTTTATCCTCCCCTAACACAAATCAACATATATTTTCTTTACTCAAATAATACTCCCCCCCTTTGACATCAATTACAAAGGGAAAGATTAGGAATAAAGAATTACTCTATGATGCCCCCCTTGGATGAATACATTTTGTAGTCAAATAGAATGAGGAGAAGGAATAACTCCTAATTTATCCTTGAGTTGTTCAAATGACTCCTTTGGAAGAGGTTTTGTGAAAATATCTGTCATATGATCCTTTCTAGAAACAAATTCTAGTTTGACTGCATGTGCAACAACTTTATCCCTAAGAAAATGATATTGAATATATATGTTCTTGGTTCTGGAATGCATAACAAGATTCTTAGAGATATTTATTGTACTAACTTATTATCACAATAAATATTGACTGGCCAATAAAATTCACCTTAATATCTTGCAGTATTTGTTTCATTCGCAACACCTGAGTACAACAAGATACAACATCAATATATTCAACTTCAACTATTGATAAAGAAATTCACTCTTGTTTCTTACTTAACCATGCTACCAATCTATCTCCTATAAAGGTGGTGTTGCTACTAGTGCTCTTTTTGTCATCCACACAACCAACCCAATTTGTATCAGTGTATGTAGTTAAAGTGAAATCATTACCAAGAAGATACCATAAACCATATTTTCATGTACTCTTCAAGTATCTAAAAATCCTCTTCACAAATTTAACATGTATCTCCTTAGGAGCAACTTGAAATCTAGCAACCATGCAAACTAGTTGCATGATATCAAGACTTGTTGTAGTAAGATATAAAAGGCTTCTAATTGTGGACCTGTGTAATGATTGATCTACTAATTCATATTTATCATCTTTGTTGAGCCTACATCCAGTGACCATAGGTGTGCTAACTGGCTTGAAATATTCCATCTTGAATTTCTTTAAAATTTCCTTCACATACTTGGTCTGAGAAATGAAAAGTCTTGTGTCTAACTAATTGACTTGTAAACCAAGGAAAATTTTTAATTCTCCTAACATGGACATCTCAAACTATTTTTGCATTATAGTAGCAAAAAAAATGCACATTTCATCATAGTTTCTACCAAAAATGATATCATCAACATAGACAATAACAACTAGTATATGTTCACCTTCACATTTGAAATATAAATTATTGTCAGCAATATCTTTCTTATACCCTTTCTATTGGAGATATTTGTCTAACCTAGAATACCAATCCCTAGGGGATTATTTCAAACCATACAAAGCCTTGTTCAATTTGTATACATAGTCTTTATTTTCAGCCACAATAAACCCTTTAGGTTGCTCCATATAAACTTCCTCATCTAGATAGCCATTGTGAACCAAGATTCCAAACCTGCATAAACACAAGAGACAAACACCATATTAGATCAAATGCAAGTTAGTATCATGATTCCCCAAGAAATCCATTTTAATTGCAAAGGAAAGGAAATGAAATGAAGAACATAAACAAGCATAAACCAAAGATATTAAATCCTATTCAAATGCAAAGCAAACTCTTAATCTCTTGGGGGAATTGGTGCCAATTTGGTGTGGAAATTGGCCCTTTCCCAAATCCTATGCAAGCCTTGGTGATTTGATGAAGATGTGATCCACTTTGTTGATGATTGAAGTATGCTCCAAGATGAAAATATCCATAACCTAGCTAAGATTGGATAAAAATGGATAAAAATTGCTATGGATTTGAGTATAATAACTTTGCTCAAAATGTGGATGATCAAATACAAAGAGAAGCCTTCTATAAATAGAAGAGCAAGATGAAGGAATGAGAAAAATGGATGAATGTGGGATCATTCAATATCCAATGGGCAAGTGCCACTTGTCAAGATGTGAATGGAGGAAGCTTAAGTACATTTTGGAGAATGTGCAAAAAGGGGGGAGATTCAAATTCAAAAGATGGCTTGAAGGATGAGGTAAAAGGTGAAGTTAATGTCACATGGCTCAAGAAAAGGACTTGTAAGAGATGTTAAATGCCATGTTTGGAGGACAAGACCTTTTTAGGGGGAGATTTCAAATTTGAGGGATATTCCATCTTTGATGTATTTTTTGAATAAAAATAGATGATTTATAAATTAATTGAATTGATTTTCATGTGCAAGTTGCAAAATCTAGAGGATTTGATGGATTAAGACTAAGATTAATCAAGATTTGATTAATTTAAAGGAGATTAGCTGATTTGACCATTTGATTTATATTTTTGGATTTAAATAAATCAAAATGAGAGGAATAATGATTTTAGACTTAATTAAATTAGATTTGATTTATTTAATTAAAGAGGATGGTGTTATCTTTAAATCAAATAAAGATTAATTTATTTAATTTAAATGAGATGACTTTAGAGATCAATTAAATAAAATGAATTATTTAATTAAAAGAGGGACTATAGGATTAATTAAACAAAGTGATTTATTTAATTAATAGGAGATGATGACTTAATTAGATAAAAAATGATTTATTTAATTAAGAGATGAAATGTGATGAATTTAATTAAATATAGATTATTTAATTAAATGATTAGCAGAGAGATGATTCAGGATGAACTAGTGTTAGTAAGATCAAGGATCAGGTGTATAGGATCAATTGGTATATTTTCAGTGTCTACATTTTGCCCCTCTTTGAAGCATTGTACTTGTTGCGTTGGTTCAAAGAATAAACTGTCTCGATCAAAATTCAAAAATTCTCTAATTTTTTAGATGCCCCACTACTGCCCTAGCGAATGAAGAATTACACCGGTATACTACCACCTCGAGAGATCAAGTGAAAAGGTTCAATTTGAGGGTCGATCTCATGACAAAGAGGTTCAAGATGAGTTCAGCTCAAATGTTTGATGTAAACAGATTTGATGATGTAGGTAGTCATCGGCCATGGGTAGCCTCATGCCTATTTTGATATATTACACACCTGATACTTGGAAATAAATGTTAATAAGAAGAAATGAGATGATGACAAGAGGATCCAAGAAGCCCATGATCTATGAGACTTTATTAGAGATGATGATGATGATGTTTATGATGATAATTTGCTTACCAAGGAGTTGGGACTTTAAAAGGGCCATTTACCTTATGTTTGATAATACACATAGGCACGATGCATCGAGGTATAAATAACTAAGATGGTGTTGTACCTAGTGCGATGGAATTTGACTCGACAAACAAATAGGAGTATTCTTGTTCACACCTGACATACAAAAACCTTGCTAGGACATACCTAACAAAGGAAGTATTCACCAAGTTATATTATAAGAACATCCAACAAGCACAGTAGACAAAAGTATAGTGACCATTGCCCCATTCCTATCTCTCTAAATATTTTGATTATACATCATCGAGAGGTCCTTGGAATGAGCACAATAAGATAAATCAACAAGACAAAGATAAAGTAAACAAACAAGTTAATGTTCTTCAATACTGGTAGCCGAGACTAAACTACGATGATGCATGATGTTGATGTCCATTATAGGAAGGATGCATCCTAGGACATGATGATATCAGATGATTTGATATGGGACTGATTGGATGATAAGCTATTGACACAAAGAGTTGACTAACTTGTTTATGTATTGACCTAAACCTTAGACTTTGACGTTTTGAGTTTTCACTTTTGAACTACCAAACTTGTTTCTGACTGTTTCACCAAAGGTTGGGGATGATGATTGATTTATTGTGAGTGATGTTTATTGCGGGTGAAAGCAAGATGAGATGGATGGATTTTTCAAATATTTGGATTTTTTTATTTTTTTGAAATGTTTTGAGGTTGTTTTTGATATTTTTGAGATTTTACAAATGTTTTGATTTTTGATTTTTCAAATGTTTTGGGGTTTTCTGAGATTTTATGAATGTTTTTGGATTTTGTATCTCAAGGGCTGATCAAAGATTAGCCTTGCCTACATTTAAGCTCTGAGACGACATAGTTTAGATACCATGTTTTTGACATTTTTTGATTTTTGACCAATTTTGGGATTTTGATATGACTCAAGGATGTTTTTGGATTTTTTGATGTTTTGAGGCATTTGGATTTTTTGATTTTTTGGATGTTTTTGGAATTTTTATTTATTTTCTGATGTTTTTGGATTTTCGCATGATTTTGATGATTTGGATATGGATATGTATGATGATATCAGTGCTCCATTTTGGGATTTTGTTGAAAACCAATCTAAGGTTGATTGATTAGATCGATGGATTGATGATGATAACATTGTTGAGGATACACAACAATGCTAGGATAGTGTTAAGCAACATGAGGATTAGGATGGATATCCCAAGATGATGCAGGATTGATAATGATAACATTGTCAAGGATGCACAACAATGCAAGGATAGTGTTAAGCAACACAAGGATTGGGAAGGATATCCTAAGATGATGGATTTATTGGATTTGATTGATCAGGATTTTGAAGCTTGGTTTTTTGGAACAAAATTGCTTGAATGATTTGATGTGATGCTAAAGTGTAAATTAGATGCGACTGATATTGATTGTTTGGATTGATGTTCAATGAAAGATGAAGCTTGATAAGGAACATCTTCTTGCCAAAATGTGCCATGGACTAGCGATTTGGAATTTTTGCTCACAAGTGGTTTGACCAATTTGATTTTATGTTTTCCAATGTTTGGATCACCACATAGGCTGGAGGATATAGATCAAGATTTATTCCCACAGCAAGATGTAAATATCTTCCCCTAGTGTCTAGCAATGCATGGAATGTCATGGATGGATGCTTGGATAGGTGTATGGATGGAGGGATATGGATTATCTTGTGATAAGATAAAGTGTTCAAATAGAGGATGCTCATTTGGATAATGCTTCATGGCTCAGATAATGTTGGGTAGGATGGGATCAATGAAAATGACTCATGTCAATATGCTTACCATAAGCAAGTGTAAAGTGTGCACCAAACTTTGTCAAGATCAAGATAATTTGGAAGATGGATGTAGATGGATGAAAACGATTGGATAAATGGTTCATGGATGAATGGATTTATTAT
>VDFB02317475.1:0-60697 GCA_007258455.2 Sequoia sempervirens | reverse complement strand
GACAACCTCAAAGAAGAGTAAATCCAGCACTTAGAGAAATAGTGAAAAATGAACTTCAAAAGTTACTTGATGCTGGTTTTATTTACCCAATCTCTGACAGCCAATGGGTTTCTCCATTAGTCATTGTCCCCAAGAAAGAAGGAAAATGGAGGGTGTGTGTAGATTATAGAGAGTTGAATTATGCCACTAAAAAAGATCACTTTCCACTACCTTTTGTAGACTAGGTACTAGACTCATTGTCTAGAAAAAAATATTTCTCCTTTTTGGACGGTTACAGTGGGTACAATCAGATAAAAATAGCCCCTAAAGATCAAGATAAGACCACTTTTACCTGTCCATAGGGAACATTTGCTTATTTAGTCTTGCCTTTTGGTCTATACAATGCACCAGCAACATTTCAGAGAGCAGTAATTAGTATCTTTGCTGATATATCTCATGAATGTATGGAAATTTACATAGATGATTTCACTACCTATGGAGTCACATTTGAAGAGGCAATGATGAATTTAGAAAAAGGTATTGAAAAGGTGCAGAGAGAAAAATTTATCTCTAAACAGTGAAAAGTGTTTTCTGATGATGGAAGAAGGTATTGTTTTAGGTCATCATATTTCAAAGAATGGAATTCAGGTTGACCCTACTAAAATTGAAGTTATTCTGAATTTACAAACTCCTGCAAAACAAAAAGATGTCAGAAGTTTTCTTGGTCATGCAAGGTATTATAGAAGGTTTATAAAAGACTTCAGTAAAAGTTCCAGCCCACTTTATGCCTTGTTAACAAAGGATTCCCAATTTGAGTGGACAGAGGCCTGTGAAAAATCTTTCCTACAACTAAAAAACTTGCTTACTAAAGCCCCTGTTCTTCAAGGACCAAAATGGAATTTTCATTTTCACATACATGCTGATGCATCTGATTTTGGTATAGGAGTAGTTTTAAGTCAAAAAGAAAATTCAATTGAGCATGCTATCTACTTTATCAGCAAAAACCTTCAAGGTCCTGAGCTCAACTATACTGTTACAGAAAAGGAATTGCTTGTAGTAGTGTATGCTTTGAATAAATTTAGGCATTATGGAACAGGTTATCAGATATTTGTTCATACTGATCATGCAGCAATCAAGTACCTGATAAACAAACCTACCATTTCTGGTAGATTGGCACGATGGCTCCTCTTGTTACAAGAATTTGATATCACAATCATTGACAAACTAGGAAGAGCTAATGTTGTAGCTGACTTTTTATCAAGACTTCAATCAGCTGCACCTGATGAACATGAAGTTATTGATGATAGGTTTCCTGATGAACACTTGTTCTCTATTATTGCACAAACTCCATGGTATGCAGACATTGCTAATTATCTAGCAGCAAACAGAATACCAGCTCACTTTTCGCCAAAAGAAAAGAAGTTGTTAATAGAGAAAAGTTTTAACTTTTTCTGGACCGCAAATTGTCTGTTCTATACTGGACCTGATCAAGTAATGCGAAGATGTGTAAGAGAAGATGAGACTTATGATATCTTGTATGCTTGCCATGATGAACCATGTGGGGGGAATTTTGCGGCAAAAAGAACAGCAATGAAGGTTCTTACAACAAGGTACTACTGGCCAACATTACACAAGGATGTTGTGGCCTATACAAGGAATTGTGACAGATGCCAGCGTATGGGAAGACCAAATAAGTTAGGTGAAATGCCACTATATCCGCAGGTCATAGTCACCCCTTTTGATAAATGGGGAATGGATTTTGTAGGACCAATTGATCCACCATCAAATCGAAAGTCATACATTCTAGTTTTCACGGATTATGTCACAAAATGGGTCGAGGTAAAAGTTATGACTCATGCTTGAGATAACAAAGTTGCTGAATTTCTGTATGAATAAATTTTCACAAGATTTGGAGTTCCCAGAGAGTTTGTAACTAATCAAGGAGCTCAGTTTACGTCAAATCTGATCACTGCACTAATGAATGACTATAAGATTAAACATAGGAAGTCCAGCCCCTATCATCCTCAAGCCAATGGTCAGGCGGAGGTAACAAATAGAGAAATTGAGGCGATCCTCACAAAGACAGTGCAGATCCGTAGAAAAGATTGGAGCAATAGACTTCCTGAAGAAGTTTGGGCTTATAGAACTACATAGAAGACAACAACTGGGTTTATACCTTTTGAACTGCTTTATGGGAAAATAGCCATGTTACCCATAGAATTTGAACATAATACTTTGAGGACAGCTCTTGAACTCAACATGGACTTATCTGAAGCACAGAAGGACCGTCTCCTGCAGCTAAATACTTTGGATGAAATGAGAAAAGTCGCCCTGTAGTACACAGAAGCAATCCAACAGCAAAGAAAGAAATGGCATGATCAGCATATCAAAACCAGGAAATTTTTTGTTGGAGATTGGGCACTGTTATATGAATCCAGATATCAAGAAAACCAGGGTAAGCTCACAACATGCTGGCTTGGCCCCTATGAGGTTGAAAATGTGTTCGACAATGGAGCTGTACAGCTGGTGACAATTGATCCAGTCTATTTTAAATTACTAGTCAATGGCCACCGACTCCGGTTATACCATAAACCAGTTTCAAAGGAAGAATTCATGCAATAGTTCGTTCAGGTTCCTCTCGCTACTCTTCCTGTAGTTGAATGCTTTAGCCTTTCTCCTGCAGCGTTGCCGTAATTTTCAAAAAGCATGCCCATAATAAAGGTTTTGTTTTTAAGGAAGCCCTTTTTTTTTCTCCATTTTCATTTATCGCTCCCATCTCAATTCTTTACCTTCCATCCATCCCATCCATCCATTTCATTCATACATTTCATCTGCCTACGTCACCCATCCACTTCATCCGTCGACATCAACCTTAATTAAGATATCTTTCCCACTTGTCAATTCATGCAGCACCATCATCTTTCTTCACACGTACGTGCAATTATTAAAGGTAGGCCATATCTTTTCTTATCGCATATTTGATTTATTTTATTCTATTCATTTACTGCTATGCATGTACCAGTCATTATTACCCAAATCTCTACCTGTTCTTTAGTACATGTGAGTACACATGTCATACTTTAAGTAGGGGGCAGGGTAAGCCATATTTTAAAACCTATCTTTTCACCACTGCCATAACTGCACAAATAACCTTTCTTTAATGCTTTTATGGTACTTTTCAAATGTGATCTCATGTCCTTTAATGCATATTTTTCTTGTAAACTACGATTAAGACTGCTTGTTCAAAAAGCTCATTTTTGGAAAAAGAAAGAAATGTGACGGCATGACAGAAGAAAAACCAGAGTAGAAAGGGAAATAAAGAATTTGAATCTTCAGCAAGGAATTGAGTTCAGCTAAAAAAACTGCAAATATGGGTGGTCAGTTGGTGCAACATGAGCTTGTAGCTCATGAATTGTTACTGCAAAATCCGCAGACAGTCCACACATTCAGCATCTATGGATAGTTAAATTATTTTTTGAGCTTAAATGATTTTGATGAGGAGGCTGCTGGAGAATTTTTTAGAACACTTTCTGAAGGGGAAGCCACCGTATGGGGTCTAACAGTTGTTGCAACCGAAGACAAAATTGCTGAAGTAACCGGACTCCCAACCATTGGAGAAAACTTTTTTTCAGATGCTGCAGCTGCAAGGGCTGAGTTTTCAATGCCTGCTGATGGACCTCTGGAAGTCTCCAAGCAGGGATGCAAGCGTGTGTCGCTGCCTCCTCTATATTCAGAGTATGCCACTTATATAATGAGGTATTTAACCTATGAAGGTCGTTTTTCCTACCTGCATTCTCATCATTTTAAATTATTAAGCCATATGAGGCATGGGTTAGTTGTAAATGTTCTAAATTTCTTGTTAAATTTTTTAGAACAAAGTTCCCACAGAACTCAACAAGGGAAAAACAATTCTATCACTCATCATAGCCTTATTAAATTACTAATTGAGCACTCTTTGAAAGACGTCTCACCTCTCTCCTAGCAACAATTTGTTGACCGAAAGAGTTTGCAAATACCACAAACTCCTAGGGTACTTACCCCACGGCCTCAAAGAAAGAAGAAAGAAATTGCATCTACTAGTGGAACAGGGCAAGGGTCATCTACTCCTGTAGCACCTAGTCCTGTAGCTTTTGCACCTGAATCCTCTGCTAGGGTACAAACTAGGTCTACCACTAGAAGAGAGAAAGGAAAAACAAAGGCTGAAGGGTCCCCTGAATCTGACTCTCATTTTCAGAAAAGACAATGCTCCTCTCCTGCAACACCTTCCCCTACAGTCGTTTCTCCTACATCAACACCTGTTGCTATTACTAGTTCACCGTCATCTTCTAATAGGGCAGAGCCCTCTGAACAAATAAGAAAAAGAAAAGCTACCAGAACACCTCCTGCAGCCGCATCTGTGCCAAGAAGGGTTTCCACAAGGAAACAATCTAAGACCTCCCTTGCTTCACCGCAACCTGAGGTGATTGTAATTTCAGAAGGGTCTGTTGAATCTGAATTTAATGTTTCTCAAAATGAGTCTGAGAATGCTGCTCAGAGTTCGTTCGTTCCTGAAGAGGAACAAGTTGAGACAAAAGAAACAGGGCACAATGAGCAAGGGTTACCAAATCTTGATGATTTGGCTATAGCTGCTATGCAATTTTCGGAGGAAGCACAGACTTCTCCACCACAGCAACAAGAAGAATTTATCCTGCAGCAAGAGCAAGAACAGATTGAACAATAGAATGTGCCTAATGAAGTTGTATTTCACCCTGCAATTTGTAAAGCCATTGTTGTGTATAGGAGGACATTTTTAATTGAGTTTCTGGAATATGTTAAAGCTAATTGGGAAGCAGTTACATTGCAAACCCTGACTTTTCGACACATAGCCCAAACTGATATGCAACAAAGTCTATGGGAAGTAGAAAAGAAGAAATTGAAAAAGAAAATTGAAAGTCAGAAACAAGAAATTGTTGAGTTGAAAGCAAAAATGGATGAAATGTTAAAAGTAACTGGTCAAATTATGGAATGCAGACCACCACCCAGAGTTTATGCTCTGTGCCTTAAAGAATAGTTTTTATGGTTTCAATTGATGAGAATTTCCAGAAACCAAGACCCTATAATTCACACTGCCAAAGAATTTTATGAAGCATACCAAGCAGCCCCTAACTGGTTAAGAAATTCTCTGTGTGAATTCTATTTGCATGGCTTTTTAATACCATTTGAAAAAAAATAGAATCCTCTGCTATATATTGGTGATATTCATCTGAGAGAATTTATGTCATGGGCAGCAAATGAGGTGAATTATGGCAGGCAGTGGGAAACCTATGAGGAAGCTGAGAAAACAAAGTCTGTTCCATTACGCTCTCAAAGTTCAAACCCCCATGCAATGTTGAAAGATTGGTTTGCTCTGACATATTGTGTTACTAATGTTCTAGCCAGAGAGAAAATATTTGATATCAGAAAACAAGTCTATGATAAATTCCAGGCACAACAATATTTGTTTTGGAAACTAGCATATACCAGAAGTGAGAAAAGATGGGAGAGATTAATTGTTGGGTTAAGAAAGTCAGAACCACATGGTCCCTTAAATTTCACACCAGCTCTCAAACGAACCAGCAAATATATTCAATTGGGACTTCAAACAAGATTTGAACTGTGGCTGCCACTGACATTCAGACCCCTGTGCTAATGTGGCCCCTCTATCCTCACCAGGCTACAAATCTTAACAATGAATTAGAAGACCGAAGGTATGAAAGGTGTCGGGATTTTAGAGGATTTTATTATAAGTTTGGAAATCCATTCCGGAGTCATGCAGCAACCACAGACTTCAAAGAAACTGCCAGGAAAGTTAATGCTGGAGGACCAGCATTGGGCTCAGTAGGGGGCAGTGATGAGCTTAATTAATGCTCATAATTTGAATGTTATGATAAACTTTTAATGTCTTTACTTTTGTTATTTCATGACTGTTGAAACCTTTTATGGGAATATCTTGTAGCAAGATACTTTCATATTCCTACAGCTCATTGTGTTGACTTGATTGCATTTATTGCCCCGTTGACTCCCTAAAATGACTGGTATATCGTATACAGTTTTTGAATGATGAAGTAGATTTAAAATGTGTGATTAAGGAATAGATATCGTGAATGTGCCATACACCTTTTCTTTCGCATATGTTACCTTTTGTTTCGCAGGTTGTTGAAGAATGATCGAGTCAAGTGCAGTCGATCTCGGCCTTGCAGTAAAGTCCATTTCCTGCACGACTTCGAGGAAGCTCCGGTGAAGACTCTTTGACCGAAACCATGGGAAAGAATTTTAATGACAGTCAATCTGGAAAGAGTGGAGCGCTAGATTTTCTCCAAATTGGGTTGAACGCATAAATTCATTATGAAGTTTGTTCCTTGATTCAAGGATATACTTTACTTTCACGTCTTTCTTTGATAGGGTTAGTTAGTTGCTCTCCTGTTTATAAATAAAGTTCTCCTCCTGTGTGAGGGGGATAGAAGGAGGGATTGTTAGAAAAAGTTAGAAGCATAGTAATAGCAGATATTATGTAAGAGTTAGTATGATAATGAGAAATAGAATCTGTATGATCAAAGATAGAGTTTATTGTTAGTTTCTACATCAATAAAGCAATGTATACCATTCTATTTTCATGTATAAAATTCAATGAAGTTCTGAGTTTAGCATCTGCGTAATCGTTAGATGCTTGCTAAGGGGGCCCACTTAGTAAGTATCTGTAGCTAGCTAGTTAGTTCTTTTCTGTTGGTCATCAGTTAGCTTTCATCTTTGAAGTTTTCATACAAACTTAGTCTTATAGTGCTCCTGCAGCATAGAGAGTCCATCCCTGTGACTGTTCCTGAAGCATAAGGCCGGGTCATAGTTTGTGTTTAAATAATAGTTGTTATGGTTTCTATCATAGTTGAGTTAAAAAAATTTGCATTACCATTCTGTGGCTTAGATAGAATTTCTTTCCAGTATTATTTCTGCTAAGATTTGACGGAAACTAGTTCCTAGTGCATATATTTTGCCACGCCATTTAAAGTCTATGTCCCCTGGTTTGACAAGTAAAATGAATGTCCATAGGAAGATATAAGTCACCTATTGGAATGTACAATTCCCAGGAAAAGGTTTTACTGTGATTTTCATATCCTTTTGTGGGCGCGAGCCAACAACTATGACTAGGGTGATGAATTGGCACGAAAAACCTAGCTACTATTTCCCAATCGATAACCATTGGTCAATGGACACACTCAAACCTATGAAATCAGGTGGAGTCAATTTCATGTACCTGTCAACCTGCGAGCAAAGAGCATTTCGAACGTGCAAATATATAAATATATATATATATAATAAGACACACTGTAAAGCATAAATCTCAGAATTGTAGGGCGCTCGCAAGTGAGTGATACAATCTCGTCCCCTTCACCAATACAGACTTAAAACTGATGAGTCAATCAAAAACAATATAATTAACACATAAGGAATTTTTAATTAAATAATTGCTATGCAAATACAAAACATGCCATAATGATAACATCTAAATAAAATCCCATCACATCAAAATATAATGTTTACATCGCTTAATAGATAGTGGTCAAAAGTAACCAAGTGTCAAAGTCAGAGTGCTAACAAAAGTGAAGCATACATAAAAACAGTGATCGATCAAAAGAGAAAAATGGAGGGATGCTACATCCTCCCCGCCTAGGGTCAGGCTTACTCCTAGAAGCCTGGAAAAAAATAGGGATAGAGCAAACTCATCCTAGCTGCATCCTCCCAAGGGGATGACGTGTCATCCCTATGATCCCATTGAACCCTAACCTGATCAATATCTCCCCCTCAAAGAGCGAGCGTTTTGCGCTCCACCACGGCCACGAGCTCCAAAGCTAGCCAACCGTCCTCTACCTGTAATGCATTCCAATCAAGTACATGAGAAATGTCTGGATGGTACAGCCGAAGAACTGAAACATGAAAAATATCGTGCATACGTGAGAGACCAACCTTCTCAAGTATCTCGAAGGGTCTGAAAAAGTGAGGTGCCACCTTAGAGCCCTTCCCATAACGGATGGGGCTCTTTCGGTGATGCATTCGAAGGAAAACTCTATCGCCCACTGGAAACTAACGATCCACTCTATGCACATCTGCATACTTCTTCTACCTATCTTGCGCGACCACCAAGTGCTCTCTGATCCTATCCACCTGTTGCTCCATATCCTGTAACATCTCAAACCCAAAGTCACTCTGTCATCTAATCGATCCCAACTTAAGGGACTACGACATAGTCACCCATACAATGCCTGGAATGGAGGCATGCCGATAGAACTCTAAAAACCATTATTATAGGAAAACTCTACCAAATAGAGATAGCCTGAAGTCCCATCGTGTCTATTGGTCCATTACATACATACGTAACATGTCCTCGAGGATCTGATTAACCCTCTTAGTCTGTCCATCTACCTCTAGGTGGTAAGCTAAACTAAAGTTCAACTATGTCCCCATCACATGTTGTAATGAAGTCCAAAGAGCTGAGGTGAACACTGGATCCCTATCAAAAATAATCTGATGCGGAATGCCATGTAACCTCACTATATCCTCCATGAACACTCTAGCTATGAACGATGTTGTATAGGAAGAGCGAATAGGTGAGAAGTGTGCCACCTTCATCAGCCTATCAACTGTTACCATAATTGCATCATGTTGCCTCGAAGAGTTGGGTAAACCAACAATGAAATCCAATGAGATGATATCCCACTTCCACTCTGGTACTAAATTCGGCTGCAAAAGCCCTACTGGATGTTGGTCAGCCTTCACCCACTGACACTCAAGACATCACGACACAAAATCTGCAATATCATGTTTCATCCCTGGCTAGAAGTACAACTGACGCAGATCTGCATACATCTTCTTCACCCCAGGATGGGCTGAATTAGGTGCTCAATGTGCTTTAGTCATGACCAAGGTGTGAAGGTCACCTGAAGAAGGAACGTATATGCATCCCATGTGCCTCAATACCTCATCTAAATCCATAGATTAACTTGAATACCTACCCCCAAGGGGTCTTCCTGCCTCAATCTCTATTCTAACCTCCTGATACCAACTATCCACTGGAAGGGAAAAAAGAATCTGACTCCACAAATCCACAACAAGAGTCAACTCAGATATCTCATGTCTCCTCCTACTGAGAGCATCCGCTACAACATTCTCTTTTCCCTAGATATACTTCACCTCAAATTCATATTCATAGAGACACTCCATCTAATGCCTTTGCCTAGCATTAAGGTTGGGCTACGTGAAAATATACTGAAGGCTTCTATGATCACTGTGCAACTCAAACCTATGGCTAAGAAGGAAATGCCTCCATATCATCAATACATGAACCACTACCGCTAACTCAAGATCATGCGTGGGATAGTTTAACTCATGATCCTTGAGCTTCCATGACTCATAAGCAATGACACGACCCTCCTGCATCAACACCGCACCTAATCCTTCGAAGGATGCATTTGTACAAACTACAAAGTCCCCAGTCATATCTGGTATCGCAAGTATTGGTGCACTAGTTAGCTTCCCCTTTAGATCCTGAAACACTGCCTCACACTTCTCTGACCACTTGAACCTCTTCCCTTTCCTCTGAAGGGACGTGATAGGATAACCTATCCTCAAAAATCCCTGCACAAAAACACCTATAATAACCAGCTAGCCCCATGAAGCTACGGATCTCTGCCACATTCATGGGCGTAGGCTAATCTGAGATCACTTGGATCTTTGTAGGATCCACTAAAATACCTTCTCCTGAGATCACATGACCAAGGTATTGGACCTCAGTCTTGAAGAATTCACACTTCGACAGGTTAGCATAAAGCTGATTATCCCGCAAACACTGTAATACCTATTGTAAATGTTCCTCATGCTCTTCCACTATCCTAGAGTATATCAAGATGTCATCAAGGAACACAAGGAAAAATTTGTCTAGGTATGTGCAAAATACCCTGTTCATCAGACTCATGAACATTGAGGGGGCATTCGTCAACCCAAATGGTACTACTGTGAACTCATAGTGACCATACCGCGTTTAAAACGTTGTTTTATGGATGTATGATTTGAAGATATGAAGCTGATGGTATCCAGACTTAAGATCAATCTTTGAAAAGATTGTGACACCCTTAATCTGGTCGAATAGATCATCAATCCTAGGAAGCGGATAACGATTCCTGATGGTCACTTTGTTCAACTGTCGATAATCAATGCATAACCAAAGTGAACCATCCTTCTTCATGAAGATAACTAGTGCTCCCCATGGAGAAAAACTAGGGTGAATAAAACCCTTCTCTACCAACTCCTCAAGCTGCAAGTGAAGCTCTTTCAGCTCCTAGGTGGTCATACGATAAGGAGCTTGAGAAATGGGTTCTGATCTAGGTACAAGGTCTATCTTGAAGTCTATATCCCTCTGGGGTGGCATCCCTAGAATTTCATATAGAAAGACATCAAAATACTCTTGAAGAATGGGGTGACTATCAAGAGAGACTTTCTCCTCTCCACCTCCTAGATCCAAATCATCCATTATAATAGCAAATAACTGGCAACCCTAACACACACACCTTCTCAACTGCATAGCTGAGATGACCCTCAAGGAGATTAGCCTTTGAACTCCCACTACCTCTACTACTGTGCCAGATGCCTCAATGCATCAAATTGACTTACGTGGAAAATCTATGACCGCACTATGTGCCTCTAGCCAATCCATCCCTATGACAATGTCATAAGATCGCAAAGGAATAACTCAAAGATCTAATGTAGTATGAAGAGGTCCAACCTCCAATCTACAATCTAGTACAAGGGAATGGGATGCAACCTTCACACTCGAGGCTAACTCAACTTGCCACCTATCGGCTTGCCTTACCGCACCCAGTCTACATTGTGCCATGACAAAAGAAGAGATGAAGGAGTCTGACACTCCGGAATCAAACAAAATAGTGACTGGGTTGCTTGATAACGTACCATAAGACTCAACCACAGTACCCTAATGCTCTACCTGGTGGTTATCAACTGCTATGAAAACTCCATTCCCTCGACTAGCATCCCCAACTCTAGGCTCAGATGCCGTTGGTCCCTAAGAAAATCTAAATGTGCCCTTGCTGGGACACATTCTAGCAATATGGCCCTGTTGGTCACATGCAAAACACTCAGTGCCTCTGCCATAGCCCTTGCCTCCAGATGGTGTGCTAGACTGTTGCGCACTACCCCTAAAGGTGGACTAGGAACTCTAAGCTGGCTGATCATAACTGAAGCGCTTAGTGTACCTCTAGTTTTTGTCCCCCTGACACTGCTGGAAACCCTTAGGTTTCCCTTGTGATGCCTACTACTACTACCCACTCTGAGATAGTCCTTGTTGTGCTCTGGAAGGTACACCTCCCTGAGACTGACCTCCTCTAGCACTAGAACTCTCTGTCGAACTACTGCCAAACTGTGCACCCATATGGCCTCCTAGTGCCAAAACCAGGTTCTCCTCTACCAATCGTGCCTTCTCCATTGCATCCTCCATGGTCTTGGGTTCGAAAACCCTCACCCCTCCACTAACACGGGCATTAAGGCCCCTGAAAAAATGATGGACCAACATACTCTCATCATCACCTATCCTTGCATACTGTTTGAGCTTGTAAAAGCGTCGCTCATACTACTCAACAGATAGGGCCAACTAATGCAGAGCATGAAACTCATCACCTCATCACTGATGACAATGCTCTGATAAGAAATGGGCTATGAAATGCTCTAAGAAGATCTCCCAAGATACAGAACTGATGTCTATGTGGAGCTTTTTCTCCTCTAGCCTCCACCAAGTGGAAGCAAAACCCCACAAGTGCATGATAGGGCATCGCGCCTTGGTATTGCTACCATACGGATGCATTGCAAAACACCTGTCCAGATCTATAAGCCATGTTTCTACCTCTAATCTAGTACCAACTCCATCATACAATGTTGGACGTGCCATAAGCAAATCCCTCATGTGCATCTCTGGCTGAGGTGGAACTTCCCTCTTAGTAGGGTTACCCTGAACCACATGTCTCTATCCAAGGAGTGCTAATGCCTCCTCTAGAGCTCTATGTGCAACCTCAATCCCTAGTGGATCTTGCTGCTGAGCTATACCCACTTAAACATTCTAAGATGCCTAGTGCTCTTCCCGATCAGGTATAATAGGAACACCAGGAGGAGAGTCATGCTGACTCTCACCACAACCGCCTACATGGCCACGACCACGCCCTCTACCTTTTCCACGTCTAGGAGGCATAATCCTAGATAGACACATCAAGGTATTAGGCAAGCTATACAATATAAAAACCTACGCAACTAAAAGCTTAATGGGTTCATCATAATCCCACAATACCCAGTGTTTAAACCTAGGCTCTGATACCATCTGTAACGCCCCCGCCACACAACCCTAAGGGAAGTTGCAATTAACAACACAAACACAATAATCTTTTTTTTAAATAAGGTACAAAAAGCATGAAGGTTCACTACACAATTCCAACAACCCCTAAGGTTACGAGACTGAGTTTACATCAACCCAAACATGAAACATGAATTAAAACCATTACATTTAATTGATTATCAAATTAATGCCCATACATTCCATCCATGATAAAATTAAATCAAGACATAAAAATTCCACATGATCCCAATAATATAATTTACAATATGATTACAACACTCATTCTCCAAATGAAATACTTCCAAAAATATAAGGATTACAATTTACAACTTCCACCTCGATAGAAAGAGGGGTATTAAAATTACATTAATAACTGAAAGAGTAAAGCATGAAGAACTAGATCCCAGGAGCTCTCCAACTGCAAATCTTGTCCATATGAACAAAAGTCGACCCAACGGATTAAGATGCATGTTCCACTCAACCATGTGATACCCGAAGGCTCACCCCTCGTGCTAGGAGATAGTAACAAGGATTCCTAGGAAAGACCATCTACCTCTACACATAGGCTACTGAAAATTGAAACAAACTAAATACAAGTACCACATCACATATCATGAAGGTTACAATGCTTCCAGAGTTAAATAATCATTTACATCACTGATACAATCATACTGTTGACTTAGGAGAAGTGTCATCACAATGTCAGATGGAATATCCTGGCAAGTCTTCCTAGGTCCCGGCACCCATCTTGGGATATCCTGGTAACCTCTAACGACTTCTGGCCCCTCATGTAAACCAATGCGGAAATAGTTGCCTCTCGTAGAGATGAGACAACGATCTTGCCATTCTAGGCCTTCTCATCTCATCCCAAGTCTTTACTAGCCCTTTTGTCCATGAGCGAGGCAAAATTAATCTTGTTAAGTGTTTGATGCAACCTAAGCCTCTAAAAGTTTATTATGTTATCACTGAATTAACTAACTTGCAAAGAGTTTCCCTAACACCACTTTGTGTGTCGACCCTCATTGCAAGCCACTCCTCTAAGACAAAACGTGGAGTAAATCCACACTCAAGGGTACAAAAGTGCGACCTAAGGAGAATGACTCCTATACAAGACATAAAGACCACACTTCCCGTTCACAATAACTGGGTGAAAAATAGATATGATTAAACACACTACCCAAGGAATCCAAAGGTTGACTATCATAATGACAACCCATACCAAAATTGAAACAACCATCTGGAAGACTTACATATACATTGACTCAATTTCCCCACTCCAAGAATGAACACCACACATCATAAGGAAGCATTTCAGGCAATTCTTTAAAAGAAATCAAATCACTAATATTAGGATTTCATAAATCCAATTCACTCAATCATCATAGTGCCTGGTATAAATTAAATAATTCATTTCCTTTTACATACTCAAGAGGAAAATCCAATCACGTTGATAAACATTACGGAATTCAAAGCTAAGCACTTAATTTTCTTTTTGGATCATAATAGTTGATTAAATACAATATTTTAACTAACTAAATCATTTCATGAGAATAAAACAATCTTTATTTCAATTATACTAGAATAATCAACATAAATTTAACTAAACTTAAATTCCCACATATATTAAATAATATAAGGGTATATTTAATGTATATACAACTATATCAATATATTTAAATATATCATTATCATTTAAAAAAATTGCTTTAAATTCAACTAATTAATTTATTTAAAAATATATAAAATATACATATATACATTTTATATATACATAAATTAATATACAAATAAATATTATTTAAATATTAAAATAATATTATATATATATATACATATAACATATATATATATATATATTATTATATAGTATATAATATTAAAGTAATATATAAAAAAATATTTGAAATCTTTAAAAAAATTAAACTAAAGTTTATTTTTTCTATTGGGCACAGCCCCTCCCAAAAGGGAGAGGCGCTATCACACAACCCTCGTATGGGGTGCGCTGTGTGAGCAGCGCCTCCCATGGACGTTGTGGAAGTAGCGCCCTTCATGGGCGCTGTGGAGGGGGTAGCATGGCTACGACCCTCCCCTCTCAACACAAAGGAAATAATTATTTTTTAATATATTTCTGGTTTTCTAAAAAAAATGAAACTGCCAACAAAACAAAAGAATAGGGCATCCCCTGTTATATTTTCCTGAGTAATTTTTTTTTTGAAATATAATTTTTTTTTCCAGAAAACAAATTAAACAGAACACAATATATATTTGTAAATATATATGTCTGTGCATATCTATACATATATACATATGCACGGGTATATTTATAAATATATACCCAAATTTTAATTCCCAGCCAAATTGTGCAAGTGACCAACATGATTTTTGCAATACAACAATAGTTTACAATATCACTTTGAAATGAAGATTTTTTTTTGTGGATTTTCTTTCTATTTTCAATTGTGATTGTTGTTTTGGTTTTCTTTCCTAATTCCAACCATAGTTTGCAAGATTTGAATTCATTTCTCATGGGTTTCCTTCGCATCTAAATAGCATTTAAAGTATTTTCAAACAAAATAAAGAAATTTGAAGATTATTCCAAAAAGGAAAACAAAAATGAAGAAGAACCTAGTGTTTTCTCCCCAAGCTTGAAGACTTTAACAATGGTGATTCCAAATCTCTTCTTCAACTCCAAATCTAGCCACAACAAAACTCTCCACCAAAAATCAAAACTTCCAATAATATGAAATGGAAAGTGGTAAAATAGAACTTCCCCAAATTTTTGGTCAAACCCCTAAAAAATCCCACCCACTAAATTTATTGAACAATTTGGAGAATATTTCCATTTTTAAATTTTTTTTAAAACAATTTGCTTTCAAAATCATATTTCATGCATTTCACAATTTCATAAAAACCAAAATCCCAAAGTTGCAAGGAATATATATTTTATCCAAAATTTCCAAAAAGTGAAATTTAAACACATTTCTATTTTTTTATTATCATTTAACTTGAATATCTAACATGATTTCCATTTCCGTTTTAAATTTGAATCTTAATATACAATAATTCTAAAACAACCATTTCATTTAATTTATCACCCTTAACCTAGTTAATCAATAAACTAAAAATTATTTTATTAATTAAACCAAAATAATCAATGAAATAAAATAATATTCAACATTGAAACTAGATATGTTAAATCATCACTTTAACCATACCCACCATTTAATAGCCTTTTAAAAAAATGAAATGAAATAGTTAACCAAGGAGGAAAGAACAAAATCAAAACCGCTAGCCCGATGAAAACTATGACTAGGGTGATGACTTGGCATGGAAAACCTAGCTACTATCTCCCAATCGATAACCATTGGTCAATGGACATGCTCAAACCTGTGAAATCAGGTGGAGTCGATGTCCTGTACTTGTCAACCTACGAGTAAAGAGCATGTCGAACGTGCAAGTATATATATATATACATACATACATACATATATAATAAGACACACCGTGAAGCAGAAATCTCATAATCGTAGGGCGCTCGCAAGCGAGTGATACAATCCCATCCCCTTCACTAATACAGACTTAAAACTGACGAGTCAATCAACAACAATATAATTAAAACATAAGGCATTTTTAATTAAATAATTTCTACGCAAATACAAAACATGCGATAATGATAACATCTAAATAAAATCCCATCACATCAAAATATAATGTTTACATCGCTTAACAGATAGCGGTCAAAAGTAACCATGTGTCAAAGTCAGAGTGCTAATAGAAGTGAAGCATACATAAAAACATTGATCGATCAAAAGAGAAAAATGGAGGGGTGCTACAGGTTGTGCATCAGCGTCTCATTCCCCACAAAAAATTGTTCATACTTTCATTGTCCTGGGTCTTTGAGTGTTTCAGATGCTTAATACTAGTACTCTGGAGACTCGTCGCTTGTGTTATCACTTCCTTGTCTACAGTAAAAGAGATGCCACCCAAAGTCACATGTCGATCCTTCCAAGAGTTGAAGAACTGAGCAGACAGATTAGGGTCATGACCCACAAGCCCCTCCATGGGATGAGCAAGAACACCTTCAACAGAAACGTGCCAGACTAGTGGATCCTTGTGAAATTTGCTACAATTATCTGACTTTGTCTACACCCTATCACCTTCCATCATTCCTCTTTGCACACAATATAACTAGGAACCCTAAAAATATAGAAGGTTAGAGATAATAGAAAGGTGAAAAATCACTCGCACATCAAGGAATTTAAGCCATAAACATCAGTCTTTGGAAATCAAGCCTAAGGATAGGTCACATGTAGGAGTTAATAATTTTCTAGAATCAATCATAGCAGATGCATTAATGATGATCTCCTCACACAAATGGCTGAGAAAATAGGACATGATAGGCTATTTGTTTGAAGCTTCTATATGGATTTTTTCTAGCCCAACCATGAATTGGATTAGCTGGTGCCGGAGACACCTGCTTGGTGGTGACTTGACCGGGTTTTTTTGTGGCGATGTGGATCTTGGGAATTATGTCAATTAGCAGTGGTGGAGTTGGTGTCCTTGATATGCAAAATCTGAAACATAAGTGTTTGCTTGAGCACAGGTTCATGCATTCTCTCATTGTTGTGTGGTGAGGCTAGGCAAAGTAAATGCGTTTAGATGGAGTAAATGAAATATTGAATGTCGTAGCCTTGGAAAGTATGCTTTAATTAGTTTTCATTATTGCAACAACCATTGTGGTGTTGGTTTTGTAGTATTTTGTACATAGCTTATTGTGCTCTTATGTTTTGCATGTTTTCACCATGATAGTCTTTTCCCATTTATCTACTACTTGTTTCCGTTCTTAAGTGTTTTTCTAACATCTCTTGCAATTATTTAATAGATTGCTTATCTTATGTGAATATGTTTCATGGACTTGTTTCTCCTTACCTTGTTTGAACTTACTTACAATAAAGTATTAATTGTTGTGGTTATTTTGTTTGTATACAACATGTTAGATGTCTTATATCAGTATATTTCATGATATTCGTTCTTTTGCACCTATTTGAAGCTCACCATAACAAGCTCTTCTTCATGATATTCTTTTGCATGGTTAGCTTGTTTGTCATTTAAACTGAATTTTAGATTTGTGAATTTGTTGTTACACTTTGTGGCATTGTTTGATATATGTATGGATATATGTATATACATATGCATATGCATAAATATACATATATGTATATGTATATGTATATGTATATATGCATATGCAATAAAAAAAGTGAAACTCTTTGAGATGGAAGGTGCAATGAGGGAAGAAACGATACATATGCATAAGTAGGAACAACATTACACTCTATGGGCAAGGGAAAAATGCACCGTACTTTCCATTCATTACACTCTCCGTCAAAAATGCATTGCATATGCATAGATATATGTACATATGGATCATATGCATGTATGTATATACAAATTAATATGCATATGCATATACATATATGAATATTTGTATTCAACCTAATTAGATATATAGTTTCTTTGTTCTTCAATTGAATCTTCTCTATATTGGTTTAGTGCTTTACAAGTTTTATTGTCAACCATGTTATTCAATTTCTCTATTTGTCTTCAATATATATATTCGTATATGTATCTGTGTATGTCTCAAATCATTGATTTCCACATACCATTCACAATGAACACCATCCTATTTATAAGGATGTGAAGTTTAATCAATTAGAAATATACCAAGGAACTAACTGTACAAAATGTGTATAACACCAAAGATGGACAAAGTATATATATGTGTCTATATATGTATAGATATGTATGCATATATATATATATATATATATATGTATATATATATATATGTGTGTATAAATGTGTGTGTGTGTGTGTGTGTTGGAAATCATAGTCTGAAATGTGCAACAAAATATATTGATTAAGGTGCATTGTTCAAAGAGGCATTGTTGTGTTGGTTTCATGACATAGTACTTAATGAACCGTTTTCTCTATGTCTATTTTATAGTAGTTTAGAGGGTCTTAAAACTGTTGTTCTCTATAATCTATGAGTTATATGTACACACACACACACACACACACACACACACATATATATATATATATATATATATATATATATATATATATATATATATATATATATATATATATATATATATAATTCACACACACACACACACACATATATATATATATATATATATACATGTAGATATATATATCTGCCTATGTGTGTGTTTATGTATATATCTATATATACGTATATATGTGTGTGTGCATGTGTGTGTGTGTGTGTATGTATATATATGTATGTATATGTATATATATGTATGTATATATATATATATATATGAATACATATATATGTATATATATGTGTATATATATGTATGGGAAAGTATAATGTGAAATGTGTGAGAAAATATATTGATTAGCTTGCATTGTCAAAAGCGCCATTGTGGTGTTGATTTGGTAGAAGACTATTGTAAAAATTTGAGCTATATTATTTGACAGTAAACCCACATTAAATAGAACTTGTAAATGCAATGGGTAGAAATAATTTGTGCAAAATGGCTATAAGGCCATAGAGTTAATTAGGAACTTGAGCTAAATTACTTGGCACTAAATATTATAGAGAAATAGAGATGACTTGCCCAAAATTTTAAATGATGACATGGTGCTTGGCTATTCAACAAAGGATGTTTGGGTATGTGCAGGATCATGATGGGCCAAAAACTGGCAATATGATGGGCATGTGTAGGGTATGTGGCTGGCGACTTTTTTTTACCCAAAATTGATGAAATGATTTTTTTTTAAAGGAGATTCTAACTTTCCACCAATATAAATTATTCTTTACTTTGAATTTAATAAATAATTACTATTCATTTTCTATTTGAATTACAACTAAAGTCTTGTTTGATAGGTTGATTGAAAAAAAATTATAGCCTTCAAACGGTATCACATTTTTTGAATCCAAAACATGCATCACATTCTATGCTTTCCATACTATAGGATTAAGAAAAAAATGAATTTCATGAAGTTTTGACCAAGTTAAGGTGGTCAGACATACGATTTTTTATATTTTTTAAAAGTTGTAATAAAAAAATCATAATTGATTATTTAATTGGAAAAAAATTACAAAAAAATATGCATCACATCGGGACACAAGTCCTCTACTTATACCTAAAATCTTATTAAAAATATTATCATTTTATTGTGGTTAGGGTGGTAAGACAGACACCTACTTCTTATTTTTTCCCTGAAATTAAAGTACTACTGCATTAAAATTTCAAATTTTCACCAAATAGATTAAAAAAAAAATAAACCTAGTAGTTTAGAAACTATGTACATTCAATTTGCTACATATTTTATTCTTACATATTTTTAAAATAATATAGATAACTTATTCAAATTTTTACATCAAGTTGCCTAACTTTGACTTTTCTAATTTTTTTGCCATTTAAGGGCATGTTTTTTCCTTGATGATCCTGCACATACCCATTTGTAAATATTTATCATTGGTCAATAAGGATTGCAAAAAAATTATGAATTTAGAATTGAAAATACAACTGTTATAATGATTGGTTATCTTGTATCAATAAGTTTCATGATATTCTTTTTCCCTCATATGTTTGAGTATCAATATGTTTCATGATATTATCTTCCACTCATCTGATTGAAGTTCCTTGTAGCAGATTATTCTATTGTTCTTGTAACAAGGATTGTTTTCATTTTTTAAAATTCTAGAATTTTTTCCATGGTTAATTTGTTTGGATGGAACTTGCTATATCTCTTGTATCAATATGTTTCATGATGTTATTTTTAATTGAACTGTTTGAAGTGAATTTGAAGCTACTTGTAACAGATTATTCTATTGTTCTTCTAACATACATTTTTTTAAATTTTCAGAATTCTCTGATTTTTGGCATGGTTATTTTGTTTGGATGGAACATGTTATATGTCTTGTATCAATATGTTTCACTATGTTTTTTACCCTCATCTGTTTTAAGCTCCTTGTAAGAAAGTATTGATTTTCATGGTTTGGCTCTTCTAAATTCTAAAATTTTGTGCACTACTAGGAACTACAACCATGGTGTTGATCCATTCCTTTGGGCTACTTGCAACTCTTACATAGATAGATACAAATATTTATACATATGTATATATTGAATTCCCCATTTCATAGTTAAAAAAGTACATATATGTAGATATATATATCCATGTATATAGACCAAGACTAGTGTGGCTTGTTTGACAATCCATCAGTTATTTATATGCAAAAATAGTAAAAATACCATAGGACCATAGTGCCCCTTTCAAAAATGCAACTTAATCGATATATTTTCTCACATTTTGGAGACTACTTTCCCATATTGCAACATTGAATGTTGCATCTACTTCCTCCATTGTCATGGTCTAATAGCGCTAGGATGCATTAACCCTCACATGAGAAAACACTTACCATTTTACTTATTTTTATCGAGGCAACCAACCTCACCACTACCAAACCACATAATTAGCAAACTCCATGTTGTTATAAACAACCTCTAAAAATACACCACCAGAAGTGCTATATATATATATATATCTAGTTATATGTGTTCTTTTAAACATGTGGACATAAGGAAAATTCAATGCGTATATGTACTTAGTAATTTTTGTTCTTGCACTTGTATATTCTATTGTTTGCATTAAAAAAGATGAAGGTAGCAGGCAACAACATATACAAATGTTTTCATATACTTATTTATAGAAATATAGTAAAACATTGCATACAATCAGTAGTAAAATGGTTGGTGAGTTATGAATATTTCTAACTTGTCTACCAGTTGGCATTGCATATTACAATACATTAATGTTTTATTTTCATTGTCAAATAGAGGTGCCAATCAGTCAACTATAATTGGAACATTTTCTTCCTCTAAAAGGCCCTAGAACTATGTTTGCAAAATCAACCTTTGTGGATGGGTCTCCAAAGCCACCCAAAATTTATTTGGTGATTGATTTGGAGACACCTCCCATACGTCCCATAACAGAGTCTGGCTCTAAGATTGTTGTCCACTAGCCTCTAGATCTTGATTTCATACGTTTGTATTTCCTTTTCATTATAGCTACTGCAACTTCGATGTTATTGTTTCCTTCCTCTATAGTAATAAACTTCAACATTTCCTTTCATTTCCTTTAATTTTAGGATTCTCAAACAAAAAAAAATACAACACATACAGTTTACTATTTATGTTTCCAGTTTCATTATCCTTTAGTTTTATACAAGCATGACTAGCCCTAGTTAAACATATAGATGTGGAAGTACATATGCATTAATATTTTAGAGCACATAAAATATCTCTTTGCAACCTTTGTTTTCCTTACTCATTTTATCTATTTGGTGTGATGATTTGAATTTTCCTTGATTGAACTTGTTTTTGTAGGTTGCAAAGAAACAACCAACTTTGACTCAATTTGCAATTCATTCCATCAATGTCGGAGACGCCATTGCCTCTCCATTCCTTCAACTTTTTTCCTTCAAAATCATTGGCGGTGATGAAGGGCAGGTTGAACGAGAAAGGGTTGTCTTGTCTGATGGACACCATATGCAAATAGGAATACTACCTTCCAAATGCAATGATTTTTTGTTCATAGGTACCTCAATACACCCCTAAATTTTGTCTACAGTTGCCCCCTAAGAAAAAAAACAACCCTGCAAATGTCAACCCTATTAAAGTTTTAAACATTTATTAGAATATTTGGATAGTGAAAGGGTGTGTAACACATATTAGAGAGATGTACCATTTCCACAAAAAAAGAGGTGAAGGCCAACTTTTTAGTTTTGACATTATAGATATGGAGGAGATAGAAATACATGTTACTTGTTTTGATGATATTGTTAAATTGCATTATGGTCAAGTTGAGGTGGGTGTAATTTAATATCAAGAGGATCAGCGAAGGAAGCACATTAAAAAGTCAATAAATTAAATAGTAACCTTGAAATTGTTTTGGATGAAAAATCAACAATAAAACAGTGTGAAGATGAGATTTTCATGCCAAAAAAGGCCTCTACTTTTGTCCCAATTAGTGAAATAAGCAATTATAGTGATAATATCTTGGTTGATATTATTGGAATTGTAGTACATTTTGGGTACATATCAACTGTTCGTAGGAAAAATGGATCTGAAACAATATCATGGAAAACTATTAAACTATATGGTATCTCTGCTTTCTTCATTGATGTTAATTTTTGGGGTCCAAGTTGGAAAGAAAAAAGTGATGTGTTGGAGATGTTGTATCTTTCAGGTGATATAGTGATAGTTGTCCAAGGTGGCCATGTAGGCTACTTTAATGGTAAAAATATCAATACCTCAACAACAACAGTCCTAGAGATTAACCCTTCTATTCCTAAGGAAAACACTCTTAAGGGCCTAGTCAAAGTAGAACAAGTTGTTTCATCTTCTTCTACTCCGCGTAGGCTCCATCCTTCGAATGATAGAGTTACTATTGCATTCATCTTGAACAACTGTCTTGGCTTGCCAGAAACTGTTGAGGCCATTTTTAAAGCAACCATTCAAATTGCAAAAATTGATTCTTCTTGTTATCCTTCTTTCCCCTTGTTGGTTAATGGGAAAGAATGCAAAAGAAAATGCACACATCCTTGTGCTGATGTTTTGTTTTGTGATCATTGCAAGATGGAAATTGAGGAATGCAACTATCGCTATCTTCTACGGTATGAGCTACAAGACCACTCAACTAGCCTTTGGTCTATTTCTTTTGATGAAGCTAGCAGTAATTTACTACAAATTCCAGTAAAATACCTTTACATGTTCGATGACTACTCTGAGTCTACAATATATCCTATTTTTGTTATTAAAGGCCTTGTTTGTAAAGCATACATCTTTACTTTCTTGATTAGAATGGAAACTTACAATTTTGAGGAAAGGATGAAAACAATGATTGTGAAAGCAACAATAGTTGATTTTGAAGTAGAGTGTAAACTGTTGCTTTCAAAAATAGAAAAATTGTCTACCCCTGCTACAAAAAAAGGCTCCACTAGTGAGCTAACACTTTGACTACTCTTTTTCACTTTCCAACATTTCTCATAGTCTTTCCTTTTTAATACTCACTGTGGGATGCTAAGACTTCTGTTTTACAAATATGAACATAATTTGTTTCTATCTTTAGATATATACATTTGTGCATTCATTGACTGCCTGGATCCTTTTGATTTTAACGTGCTGCATAGATTCTTTTTAGTTTGCATTGTTACTATGATTCTTGATTCCTGTTAGATGGTGGAATTTTTAGTTCTTCTATGTCTATTCTAAATTCACTTCTTCCCTTTATAATCATTGAATAGTAATATTATCTTGAACAAAAAACATATAACAATACTCAAATATTGAGAATGGTTAACGAAGAAATCTATATAGTACTTGTATATATTTTTATATATTGTAATGTTGAAGCCATGTTATTCCTCTTGTCGTCATTCCTAGATATGCATTTATATTTTGTTATACATGTTTGTGTGTAATTACTTTGACCATCATAACTAATACTTATATAAGAAAAGATGAAAATAAATAACATCAAAGTAATAAATTTTCTACTGCCATATATAAATTGGCAAAAATATGCCATACCTAAAGTTATGAACTCATGTTTTTTTGAAGAATATTTTTTTATTGAATATTAGTAATTAAAAACGTGACTAACAACTCTTTAAAAGAGGACAATCCTTTAATCTTTCATATTTTTCATAAATATTATCTAATCCATTACTTCAAGTCTACCATGTATTTCTATGCATATGTATGTTAAAATAATCAAACAATAATCTATCAATTGATTGATTAGCCTAGACAAAAAGGTCAAATATAGATGTGCATCTAGGTCCGATAAATATATAACTGACACACAAGTAAAATTATTTTGTACTTCGATCAATCTATAAAACAGTTCACTTGTCAATTCAGAGTTCAAGCTACATGATTTGGCACTAAATATTATAGACAAATAGGGAAAATGAAAAAGACCTATTAAAACATATTTACTATGTAACAGTTCCCTTTTCAATTCTAAATTTTAATTTTTTTTGCAATCCTTATTGACCAATGAACAACATTTATGAACAACCTTTGTTGAACAGGTGATCTTGATGTTGTCATTTAAAACCCCGCATAAGTATTTTGTATTTCTCTATAATATTTACTACCAAGTACATGGACAATAGAATATGTGAAATAATTACTGGCCCTAACCATATTTTTTTCAAAAAATAAATTAAATTAAATTGCAATTGCTGATATGGTAATGAGTATAATGCCAATAATGCACAAAGATAACCACAAACAATAAACGAAGGACACAAAATATATGTGTATGTATATGTATATGTATAAGTATATGTATATGTGTATATGTGTATACATATATGTATGTAGATGTATGTGTATGTATATATGTTTATGTATATGTATATGTATATGTATGTGTATGCGTATTCATATGTAAACACCCCATGCAATTTGTGAGTTCTTGCCTATCCCCGTTGACAAAAATGGTGGACTTTGTTGACCACATGGGTTGGTGGTGGTGGAGTTGGTTGCCTTGCTCAACAGGTACAAAATGGTGGAAACCTGGCATGCACTTCCACTGGTTCACAAATTGGATGGTTTAAGAAGCGTTCTCCTTGGCATTCTACACTATCTCATCCTCCTACTGTTGTTGTAAGTTATTTTCCCATTATCTTTTTTGTTGTTTCATACACATCTAACCACATATATATATTTTGATAGATTCAAATAAAATGTTGCTTTGCAGTAATATGATGTTGACTTCGATGCAAGCATGGATGGATGAGGAGATATGAATCCCATCTACAGAATAATTAATGAGTAAAAGCTCCCCCTAACTGTAAGAATAATCATGATTTTTTTATAAATTTATATTTTACTGACTTATACATTGATCACTTTTGTTTTTCTAGAGCTAGATATCCTTGAGTAGATACCAAAGTTATACATTCACTCCTTTCCTTTCTACATGGCTAGATATGTTCCAGCACATACCAAAATCTGGTATGTTTATAAATTTATTTGTATACATTGTATTCTTTCACTCAAAAGTTTTGATATACCTTTGATGTCCTCCCTTTAATGATATATTTCTATCTTATATTTGGAATTGGTTCTATTTTCAAACAATACCTTTCCTATATTGTCCTTTTCCTATATTTTTGAACATTACAAATAGATTCCATCAACTATATGTGAAAATGAATGCTTTGAAACATGAAGAAAAATAGAGTAATTGTATGAGAGGTATTGGAATAACACTTACTTGTTGATAAATAATATACACAACCATTCATCTTCTGTGTATTGAGGACACCAACTCCACCACTTCTAGCTCTCATAAGCATCAAGCTCCACATCACCAAAAAAAACCTTCGTCAAGTCCTCTCGAAATGGGGTATCCCCGACCTCGACAAATTTGACTCAAAGATGGGGTGACGAGAATCCTAGTCAAAACTTGAATAAAAATATTGCATATGCTCAACTCCAGTTTATCATTTCAGGTTATAGGGAAAAATCTCTTCTCCAGTTTCCCCATTTGTCTATAATATTTGTGCCAAACAATGTAGCTTGAATTTTGAATTGACAAGAAAACTATTACATTGATTTCATATATTATATCCATATGTCTCATGATATGGAGAAATTTTAAAAGAATTATTAGGTAAACACTTTAAGAATTAAAGACAGATAATTTTCCAAATCAATTGTTTAAATGCACTTGTTTATGACAATACATATTTCCCCTATCTTATTGCAACAAATATATGATACAATAATGTGTCCAAATTATGTATAACACCATAGACTTAATTGTAAATTCAAGCTACATTGTGTGGTATTCAAACTTATGAACAAATCATTTATGCAAAATACCAATGTAAAATAACTTACAACTTCCACATGAAAATAGTTTAAAACCCTAAAATATGCTATAGAATAGACCCAATGTAATGCCCATATTTTACACTAGGGAAAAAATGCTACTGACTTTTTTTTAGGGGGTTTACTTAGTTATACAAGTTTATGAACTTGGTGTTCACAATATTCCTTGGACATGAACGTCAAAAACATAACGGAGCTAATGCTAGCCCTAAGCCTCGATCTCAGTCCTCAACATACTTCTACTTATTAATAGATTGATGCTAAAATTAGTATCATTCTAATATATCATTTGCATTAGCATTATCTTTCTTAAAAGTAATAATGCATCAATACTATTCACGACAAAAGCAGTCTTAGTGTGGTACACAACATTGTAGATTTTTGAATGTGAGGCAATTAGAAGAATAAATTTGGGAATAACCATGGTAATAATATTACCAACACTATAACCTCTATAAGAGTTTTAAACTCAATACCATTATTAGTAGTAAGTAGAAAATATGTGTGACAAAAATTATAATAGTAAGGGAAGATAGTGTTATTACTATTAGTTTTCCATTATCAATATTTTTGACTATTTTAGTTATGACATAACCCATACTTAATATCGACTTAATATAAGTTATCTATATTAATATTTAGATTTTTTTAACATTATTAACAATATTATTTTTACCTAGCATTAATTTAATACTCGTATTAATGTATGTAATAATATGTATATTAGTATTTCAATGAACACTAATATTAATAGAACATGTATATATATATATTTCTACTAATATTGTAACTTTCAATATTTCCCATTAAATTAACCTTATTTAATAAAGTTTCCTATTGCTATTCTAAAGTGACATGGATAGTATTCTAGCATCCACCTTTCTTATTTCTAGGTTTATTGTAAAATCGCACTACTAAAGAAAAATTGTCCAACACAATATTAATAACCTAAATTTTATTCCAATTAATCCTAATGATATATTAACATTTATATGGACATTGTCGCCCTTTAAATTAAAAATATTTATATTACTAATGAATGACTTGTTTATATATATATTTTTAAACATATTGCCAACCACAAGGGCATCTATTCTGATGTCTCAAACACTTGTCATGTTAATGAACATAGTGTATCCATATCAATGTTTCTGTCAATAATCTAATTACAAGATTATTATCAAGAGGATTCCACACTAGAAGCTTATTGGAAAAATAGAGTGTTAGAAGCTCTCTCTGTTTTATGTCGCTTTATACACTGATCCATTCCCTCCTGCCGCGCTAACATTGTTAAGATGAGGACCCTATGTTGAGTCTATCCTAACCAAATGTCAGCAAAGGGCAGTCGCTAAGGATCTTCTATCGTGATACTTCACCTATGAGAAACTTGTGAAGCAGAGAGGCTAGAGGCGTATGGTTATCAAGGCACATCAAACTACAGATTCCAAGCCTTCTCTCCTGTCACCTCACGGCTGCAACGCATCGAAGGTGGAAGACGTGAGCCCCAAAGTTGGTCTAACAACACTCTTTCAACACCAACAAGGAGTCAATGACTCAATGTTTGAACATATAGATTTACCCACATTCACTTCATCACCAAATTTTGGAAGTTACACCCATAACCCTCTTTTTACTATTAACGACAACCAATTTACTCCGCCCAACTATCTACTCAACAAATACTAATGAGTATCATAATCATCGGCCTAGTACATGAGGTAGTAGGGGTTCAATTGGAGACTAGCGATGATTTCCTAACAGCAATATGCATAGGGATGACACTAACTACATCACTCCATTTAGACACAAATACTCTCAACTGCCAATACTTGAGCGTGAAGACACTGCACTACAAACTCATCATTTTTACCTTGTGGCTACGACCACTAACTACCCACTCAGTAGCATGCTGGTCATCCAATATTCCATCTTTAAGGGTGTATGCGAAGAGTTGATAACTAAATGCATCGATTCAAGGAAATTGACAGATTACACAGCTGGAGTCTATTTGAATGCCAATTTCAATTTACTTAGAGAGCACATCGAATCTCCTTACTCACTCATTTCCTCGCACCTATTTAGACACCCAGGCCAAGTCCACTAGTTTGTATCCCCTAGCGTATGTAAGTCCTTGCAGTCCACCGCTCACTCCCTAGCCAAGCACTAAGTAGTGAAGTTGTGAAAATATGGTGTTGCCTGAACATCAGTATGGATCGATGTGGTCAAGGAAAGTGTGCAAATTTTAATAGGAAGATGCAGTTGAGAGGTTATTGTAAGATCGGATGGGAGGAATGCTTTAGTCAGAACCACCCTCAAGCGAGCAAGGATGATAGGCACTCACAGAAGATGGTTCCCCCTCACAAAATTTCTCATGATGGAACACCTAAATCTACAACACTTATCTTGATCTCATAGTTTAATGATGGGGTTTCCACAGGCAGTTGCCCATCTCATTCTTTTTTTTTTCCAACCTTCTATTCATATCTGCGGTAGGTTTGATATCATTTTTCTCTATAACATAATCAATTATGCTATCCTACAAGACCATCAAAGGAGGTCTTTGTAGCCTTGCATGATGAGCATTCATGGATCTACACCTATATTCATTTCATGGCTCCAAAAATGTATGATTATTTATTTTATTATTTCTCCTTTTTTTATTATGTAGTACCTTTAAACTGCACATATGAAAGGAGTAGTAGCTTTAGAGTGTAATGCATGGGGAACATGTAATTTGTCTCTATAGAAATCTGGAAGTATAACTACATTGCTCATTTTATTATTGTCAGCATAAGTATGAATCACAGTAATATTTAAATACACAACACGATCTTTTACTTATTTAATTATTTAATTTTTACAAGTATAACCATTCTCTTATTACCATTTTCTTCCATATTAGTAATATGCAGTGGTTATTCCTTCATAACCCCCTACGCTTTTCATAGTTCTCTTTAGAATATCAACGTTATTCAGATTTCACCCCAATACCAAGTAACTACAATAGTACTATATTTACTTATTTCTTTTTCTTTTCTTTTTTTATATATATTGTAATTTTAAAACATAAGCAGGTACACCAATTTCTGATAAGATACATTCTATTAACTAAGTTACTTGTGGATGTCTTTTTTTAAAATAGAAACACACATTTCATTTTCATTTTGAACTAATATCAAAATAGAGTATTTTATTAGGCTTTCCCAACAATATTTATACTATTTCCTTCAAAGATAAAATGTAAATATACTTTTAATTCCATATGAATACAAACTACGTTTAAGGCATATACTTCATACATTTGCATTTTCTTGAAGAAATACAACTATGGTTTTTTTTTTTTTTAGTTAAAATTTCAAGAATAAAATGTAAATATACTTTTAACTCCTATTGAATGCAAACTATATTTAAGGCATATACTTCATACATTTTCATCTTCTTGAAGAAATACAACTATAGCTTTTACTTAAAATTTCCACATATTTTGCAATGCTTGTAAAACCTTAAAATAAGGCAGTGTGTCTTTATAATGCACTATCATTTACAACATCCTCTCAAGCCTTCAACAAGAATATTTTGACAATGGCTTGACAACTCCCATCTCTACATAGGTCAGCAATGATCACCCAAGGTTTAAGGTTGCAAGTTTATACCATCTCCTACATCCTACACAAGTATACACAAAAAATTTCTCCATAGCCAAGGTAGTGCTCACCTCCCAACCTTTTGTTGGAAAACCAACCACCCCCAAGCTAGGAGGCAACCAAGGGAACCAGGTACAAACAACACCAAGAAAAATAATGTTTACACACACATGATACAACAAGAATATTTTCACACCCACCAAAGGGATTATCACATAACTTTAGGATTCCTTCAAGAATCCAAAGAGGGGATGAGGGTGGACTATGCACTCCATATGGGGTATTATAATAATAGAAAGCAATAACAATTCAATATCATACTTCCTTCATTTCATGTGCAAACATTCTTTAATATCTTCTCTTTCTCCAAAACCCATACCACCAAAACCATTTCTACCATTTCACAATTACATATGGGTACTCATACCCTTTTTGAACCTCTCCTCTTAAGGAGTAATTAAACTTCCCCATGGAGGTTCCTACTCCATACCATCCCCAACAAGGGATGCTCTTCCCAAATTTTGGGTGAGCCTATCCCTATACAACCCTTTTTCCCATAACACATAATACATCAAAAACACAAGAAAATATGCTCCAAGAGAAATTTGAAATAAACATACAAATCAAACATAATAGATAAAATTTCAAGCACATCTTTTCACCTACACATATAATCTTTCAAATACAAACATGAAGTAGAAAACAAAAGTGTTGAATCTACCTTAAAACCAAGCTCAAGGAAAGATGGGTTGAGGATCCACACAACTCCTCTTCTTCCAAGATTTTTCTTCAAACTCCCCACTCCCCCAAAATTCAACCAAAATCAAGAATGCAAAAGAATCCCCTAACCCTTGTTTTTAGTTTGCTTTATAGAAACTCAAGTTTTAATTCCTTTGAATAGGGAGCTGACATTTGTCAACCTTCCATTCACCCTCCCAGGCACACTCACCCATGTGTTCTCACATGTGTGAGGACTTAGGAGACTTCCAAGACAACATTGAGAAGTGGGATTGGAAAGGGACTAGTCCCCATCCCACTTCCCAAACCTTATTTTCGTCAAACCTCTTTAAGGCCTCAAAAAGAGTGCCCTATCTTGAGACTAACCCATGATTTTGAGCTAAAAAGGTACCTAACCCATAGGTACCTACCCTATGGACCTTAAACTCATAAAAACACTTAAAAAATATCACTTTTTCAATCCCCAAAAAGTGCCTAAAAGTTCAAATCTGAGTTTGTCCACTTGGATAGACAACTCACCTCCTAGATGGACTGACGTGGCAATAAAAACCAAATTAAAAACATTCACAAATAACATCAATAATTACATGATGGAACTATAGTCCCTTCATATGGACTTTAGCTCGGTTTCACTGGTTAATTTACATAGGGTTCCCAAGAGTCACCTCCAATTTCCATTGGCCATGTAAAGTGTACCTGCACACTCAATGCACTCATTAATACATCCAAGTAAATAATATTCATATAAAAATAAAACCATTGCATTTACACAAGATTCATAATTCACATAGCATAAAGATCCAATAACATAATTGAAAAATCATTGGCCACCTATCTTATCCCTTTTTCATTAACCATAACTTTCATACTCATCCAATTGGAACATGATTGGTTCCCACCATTGGTTTCATTCATTCATCATTAAGTTTCTAGATTCAAAATAAACAAACTCAATAACTAGCATAAAATTTGATCAATCATCATATGAACTTAAACATTTAAATATCTTGTCATCAATCTTATTAATAGGCATAGATAATAACCAAACTCAAAATACTCCAAGTTCTAGATGTGGCATAGGGGTGGACCTCACACCTAAGGGAAATGATTCTTACAATAGTCTGATACTAGACCAACACTGCAATGGCTCTTTCGACAATGCAACTTAATCAATAGATTTTCTTGCCATAGAAAAAAAAATGACAATTAACAGTTTGTTATAAGGAGCTTCAATCAGATGCCAAGAAAAGAGTATCATGCAAGATATTGGTACAATACAACCAGTCTATGTAATAGTTGTAAGAGGTATTAGGATACTACTTAAGAATCAGATGTATGTTGTTCTTCACTATTTCCCTAATAATTCTTTTACAATTTACCTATATCTCTATTATATTTACTCCTATCAAAGTATACTCCAAAATATGCAAGGAAATATATTGATTCAGTTGCATTACTAGAATAGCTAGTGTGGCATTATGAATATGTTACACATACTCCACAATTAAATACTTTCTTCTTAGTAACATCTCAATGCTACATCATTGAATGATATGGTTGTATTGTACATATTTTCTCACAATGAAGAAAATACTCAATCTTCATAAATGCGAATAAACATACTATATAGATTTAAATTAATCATTTATGCAAAATACCCATGTAAAACGACCTAAAGATTCTATAGCACAACAGTTTTAAAACCCTCAAATCTGGGAAAAAAATGGAGTTGAAGGTGATGATTTTAACAATAGTCTACTATCAAAGCAGCGCCAAAATGGCTCTTTCCACAATACAACATAATAAAAGTATACTTCCCCACACTACAACATTCAATATTGCATTCAATTCATCCATTGTCATTGTACAACAATGGCAAGATGCATTATCCCTCACAGAAGCAAACACTTACCATTCAACTCTGTGTACCAAGGTCACCAACTCCATCACCACTAGCCCACGTAAATACAAAGCTCCACGTGCGACAAAAAAAACCACCCACGTCACCGCCCACCGCCACATCTTTTCCATTGGCAAATCCAATTCATGGTTGGGTTGATGATAAATCATGGCTCAATATATTTCCCTCCCATACAAACAAAAAAAAAATGACAATTAACAGTCTATTATAAGGAGGTTGAAACAGATTAGGGAAAAACAATATCATGTAATATATTGGTACAAGACAGGGAGTCTATGTAATAGTTGTAAGAGGTATTAGGATTATACTTAAGAATTAGACATATGTTGTTCTTCAGTGATTTCCTAATTTAAGTTCTTTTACAAATTACATGTTTCTCTATAATATTTAGTGCTAAATAATGGAGCTCATACTTAGAATATATGCATATCTATGAATGTATAAATATACATATGTATATATATGTGTATATACATATATATGCATGTGTATATGTGTGTGTGTGTATAATCCTGCCATTATCATGTGATGGTGCATCAGGAACTAAATGCAATATTTGATGTTGCAGTGTGGCAAAGTATACTCCAAAATATGAAAATAAATATATTGATTCAGTTCCATTCCTAGAAGAACCATTGCTACATTATGAATATGTTACACATACTGCATGATAAAATGCTTTGTTCTTAACAACATATCAATGCTATATCATTGAATTTTATCATTGTATTGTAGCATTTTCCCTACAATGTAGAAAATACTTATAGTGCATATGTATCTGTCTATGTTTGAGGCAACTCAATACTATTTTCCTTTTTGTGTATAATATTTAGTACCAAACAATTATTATTCTAAAACCTATTATACATTTCCTTTGTTTATCTTCAATATGCACTATCAAAGAATGTAGCTTGAATTTTATATCAATATGTTTCATGATGTTCTTTTCTTCTCATCTGTTTCAAGCTCCCTAGAACAAACTAGTCAAGGTTGTTTATGACAGTAATAGAACTTCCTACATGGCTACGCCGGTGGATGCATACCTGGTTGCCTTGATACGCGAAGCCAAAAGGAAAGTGTTTTCCAATGTAAGCAATTTTGATTAGGAAATTCAACTGTTATGGTAATTCCTACAATGCAAAAGATACACATAGATAACCACAAACAATAAATGAAAGATTCACATAGAGAACTAAATCAATAAACAAAGGGAAAAAAAAAATTGCTCCTATGTTAATTTACAATTGCTCTTGTATGTATATGTTTGGTGTGGGTTTTTAATCATCTATAATTTACGTATGATTCTTACGTGTTTTTCTAGTAGTTGTTTTACAATTTTCCTATTTTCTCTATAATATTTAGTGGGAAATTATCTAGCTTGAATTTTGAATTGAGAAGCCAACTATCTTATAGAATTACATATATATATAGTGGTGTTGGTTCAATACCAGACTATTGTAAAAATCATTGGCACCCCATTGTAAAACAATAATTATGTCCAATATGCCTATGCTTTCACACTAACCGTCTACAAATATATATATATATATATATATATATATATATATATATATATATATATATATGCAATTACCTCTATGTTAATCTCCAATCACTCCTATGCTAATGGGTATAATGCCAAAGATGAAAAGAGATTACTAAAACAATAAACGAAAGCCGCTAAAATCACTAGCCCTACCCATATTTTTTGACAAAAGAAAGAAGAATTAACTACAATTTCTCCTATAAACGTATATATATATATATATATATATATATTGCTAATTCTTTACCATGATATATCTTTTTTGTCAACTTGTCAGAGAAAAAAAAATACTACAATATTACAAAACTTGTTTGAAAACACTTTCCCTTTCCCAAGTTTGCTATTCTATGGAGTATGATAACAATCAATGATATTTTGCATGGACCTTACCTACTTTTTTTGCTCGAGGGTTTGGCTAGAGCCCATGAGGATTCATGATGCCAATATGGTTGGGAGGAAAATGAGCATTGGTTTACATGATTATGGATGACAACTAAACACCATGGTCATGTGCTTTTGAAAGGACAAACAATTTGTTGATTGCATCACATTGTTCATCCCTAGAAGCACATGGCAGTGGTGTATGTTGCTCCATTGAACTAAACCATTTACAATGTCTGAGTTTCCCTCCTTTTCTTTTTTTCCATCACTACATTTTTTTTCCTTTTTTGTTATTGGTTGTTAGATGTTCCCATCTTTTGCAAGCACTTTTCTGCATATACATCTTAGCCATGCAATGCAAATACAAGTACTTGCAAAAAAAAACTACTATACCAATATATTTTTTTTTGAAATTAGCTGCACCTTTTTAGTTAATATAAACTCTTCTATATACTCCGTCTATGCATGTTCCTCCATTCATCTTCAAATTCGATGATGCCAAATCTTTACTGGGAAACTTTTTTTTTCAACTTCTCACAGCAAAAAAAGAGACTAGAATGTTAGAGATCTTGTTTGAAAATAGCTATTTCGCCAACTTTCTTATTCTGTGATATATGATGAGATTCCATGAGATTTCCCTTGGACCTCACTTGTGTTTCTTGTTTGAGGGTTTGGCTAGAGCCTCTGAGGCTTCATGATGCCAATATGGTAGGGAAGACAATGAGCATGGATCTAGTGATTTTGCATTCCACCTTCACATATTTATTGCTGCTTATGTACATGGACACGCAAATTCTCACATATAGTTGTCTACAAAAAAATACTCTAGTCTAACAATTGCATTATTTATTCTTTCCATAGGTCTCTTTTCAACTTCTCCAATACATTACTTATAAACAATTCTTTACCAATATACCATGTATTCAAAATGTTCCATTTTATCTCTTTCTATTTACAACAAATACTACTTACCTCTTTTATTGTATATGCATATTATTTTTTTTGTATTGTTGCACAAATATAATAGGTATTCAAGAAAATTAGTGTTGTGCACTATCTATTTGAATTTCTTCCATGCTCGTACTACTCAATGCAATGCAACTTTCCCTTCTTAAACACAATCAACAGTGTATGTAAGTACATAAACTCCCCCACTCTCAATAGACATAATTGGTTACCTAATTGTAAAAAATTGTTCATTACTTTTAGCTTCACATTGCATATATTAATTTTACCCATATACTTACTCATTTTTTATCATTCCTATTTGATTTTCCTTGCTTGTGCACTAACATACCATTCTATTTCATTTGTAGGAACTAGGTTTAAGCATGTCGGAGAATTCAAAAACTAGGATACATCTTACCCTTAAAGTCATGACATCAACGAAAACACAACAATATCAGATATTATATATAAAAACACCAAATTTTTCCCAAGTTTTTTATTTTGTAATGTATATTGAAACTCCATGAAATCTCTTGTTGTCATTTATTCCATTTTTTGCTCGGGGGCTTGGCTAGAGTCCATGGGGCTTCATGATGCCAATATGGTAGGCAGGAAAATGAGTGTGGCTTTTTTGGTTTTACTTTTAATGCCATATATTTATTGTTGGATAGATTTATGTGTGCACAAATTGTTGTGTAAATTTAGCTTCAATAGACATACTCTTTAATAACATATTTTCCATGTTAGAGAGAATCATAAAGAAGCAAAAATATGTTTCTCATGTCATACTACACAATAATATGTTTTTAGTGTTGCATCAAAACAAGGCGTACCTTCTAATTCAATCATTCTAACAATGAAAAATATTTGTGTCATTTCAATACATTCTTCTTCTAACCTATTAATCACAAGCACACAAAAAAATTTATTCCCAAAATTATTGACTAAATATTGCTTATAACATGTTTCTTTTTCCAAAAATTCATTTGTAATGAGCATTATAACTAATATTCAAATAAACAATGACTTTTTTAAAAATTACATTTTTATTCAATAATGTCCTATGCACTGCATTATTTAAAGATAAATAATGATCAATCAATTGATTCATTAACCTAGACAAAAAAATCAAAGATCAATTTCCTCTTTTATCCAAATGCTTCTTAGTCTTGCAAAGCATTTCCTTAGCTTAAGATAATTAAATAATGATTAATAGATTGATTGATTAACCTAGAAAAAAGCATAAAATATAGATGTACATCTAAGCATAACAAATATAAGACTAAAATACATATAAAATTATTTCATATCTAAAATTAACATTGCAAATAATGAAGACAATATAACATTGGGTTTAAAATGTTATACAATGCTCCAATTAAATGTAGAGGTATAAAATAATTTATACACCAAAGTTAAGTGCTTTACAATATCTTCAAACATAGCTTTTCTTTAATTCATCTATCCATCTAATTATTCATATAAATATATAAATTGATTTTCATACAATGTGCTCGACAAATCTTATCCTCGTTCACATCCTACTATAAACTAAGTTCACGTTAATCCATATTCAATTATTAACATGCTTTCCCTTTTTTGACTCATCCAAAAAATTTCAAATAATTCTCAATATTTATACTTTACATTGCATTAAGAAAACAAGTTTCTTCCTCCATCCCCACTGAATACCCCAACGTGGAGAATCCCTATCAGCTGATCATTGTATGTATGTGCATGTGACTACTAGTTAATTCTAGTCAATGAGGGTTAAGTCCATGATGGAGGTCCATGAGACAACAACCCCTTTTTAAGTGACAAATTAAAGTCTCTTTGGTGATTTAGTAAATAAATTTTCTTTCAAAAATTTAAATTTGAAAATCCATCTAGCTTAAATTTAATCCTCAACTAAGTAGGAAATGATATATGTTAAGATTTAATTTTAACCAAACTATATGATCCTAAATAATATTATCTTTGAAATTACTTAAAATAAATGTGATGGTCTATAGTATTGTAGCTTTGAAATTTTAAATGATTTGGATAAAGCTTATTTATTATTTCAATTCTGAAGAGTTTTTTATTTTTAATGTGTTGATGATTGATAAATTAAGGGGTCAATTAATATCCTCCATGGAAAATAATTAGCATAAATTAAGATAGTTATTAGTTAAGTATTGAATAAAAAATTAATACTAAGTTTAATTTATTATGTTAAAATTGACTCTACCCAATCTTCACTTCCTTCAAATCCTTCTACTTCAGATCCTTCCTTAGAGGAGGATTATGATTCCAAACCAGAAATTAAATCATAACAAAACTTTACTCCATCAACTTGTAGCTCTAGGATTTTATGATTGGTCCACTTCTTGGAGTACTTGATCACTAGGGTAATTACTTGATCCAATTCAATTATCTCTTCCTTCGCACAATCAATCGTGGGGAGGGGCTTATTTGATATGTTCATGTAATCATGGTGTTGAATGGCATCTTCTTCATCCTCCACCTAGTCTCACATCCATGATTATGTACAATCTAATCATTTTAAGGGAAATCTATGAGAATTTTCTTTTGAACACTTCAAATTCATCTCTACAATTTTCCCAATAATCCTCAATTTGTGCCTTGTTCTTGTGGTTCCTTATTGGATCTTTTTGAGCAACCCCATAAGGATCAAATTTGATTCTCTATATATGGTTGGGCAAGTGAAAATACTCAATCCTTTTCTCTGAATGTTGAGCACTAGGAAAGGAAGGTAAAGCTTCCCATCCATTTAATTTAATGGGGAATTCATTCCCCATGCCTATCTTGTGCAAACATTTCAATACTTTATTGATTATAGCTAATTTCTTGGTGACCTCTAACACTATCAACTTGTTGGTGGGATATCTTGGTAGTATGTAAGGTCTAAGGGAGAACCCATGTACTCTAATGTAAGAAAATTTAGGAAATTGCATAAATCAGTAACCATATTTCTTTACCAATTCCATTGAATCTGCAAATAGTTTGACATGAAGAGCTTCATGTAATGTCTTGGTGACATACATGGTGAATGCATCATTGACCCTCCTATAGTGAGAGGTGCTAGATAAATGCAATTGAGGATAGAATTCATAAACCTTTGTCTCCCCAATTACCCCTATGCATGTTAATCCTTTATACTTGAAGTTATAAGCAAGCATATATACCACATATGATGTCATGGTGAACTTCTCAGTGTCTTAGACTTCCCTAAGTTGTCTATCAAGGTTGTTACTAATCAACCTAGCCCAATGATAGTTAATCCCTTTGGTAATTTTTTCCATGATGTAGAACATCTAGTCCTCAAATTGGGATTCACTCTCCAATCCCATGACCCTACTCAGGAGAGTGATCATGTCATGGTATGCTTCCTGAAAGTCACTTCTATGTAAAACATTAGGAAATTTTGAGTAATGTTTCCTAGGCTTGTCCAACCATGAAGAGTTTATAACTTCAAGGGCCTTCTCATGGTTGTCTATATAAAAATTCTTTGCATTTTCAAGAGTGAACATGGTTGACTTCTAATGGGAGGGGATTCCAAATGCCTCAACAATTTCCTCTTCTATAAGATTGGCCATAATTCTCCCCTAAGTGCCAATAATCTTGCTTTGGCTTGAATCATAGTGCTTTGAACACTTGACAATTAAGTCGGGACATTGGATGGATGGAGGAAAACTTGCAACTTGAGCCAATATAGTTTTGACGAACATCTTTGCTAATTCGACAAGGACTGGGAAAGTCATCCTTTTAAAATTCTCCAAATCGACATGCCCTAGGTTGTTGTACCCAAACCTCTCCCCAATACGAGACAATATTTGACTCTGATAGCACACCCTTGAAATCATACTTCATCCTCTCTGCTCTTGATAGCTCCTCCTTAGATGTGGAATGGATGAACTAATATTCAATAGGAATTTCATCATAATAAAATAATGAGTAAAAGACCCACACCCACACCCACACCCACACCCATATTAAGTATAAAATAAGATAACATGATGAATACCATGCTTAAATTTCCCATATAGAATCATTAAATTCATTTTAAGAAAACATGTTTAGGTTTTTCGCTCATGCAATAAATCCAAGAATTTGGCCCTCTCAAAAAAAAATCAAGGATATCGAGAGTTCAAGAAATCAGTGATGGCAAACCTATCCGAGATTTCCATATGTTGAGAAATATATGACGTCAAAAGTTTCCGGGATTTCCTAGGATCAAGATATCCATGAAGCATATCTAAGTCGTTGGCAAACCTCATCCTTTTGGATACTTGGACTTTAAATATCATTCTTATAATACCTAACCCCATCATGCATGCCAAAAGGGAAATCAAATTTAATGATTCAGGAACCCGAGAAAGACCAAGTCTTTAGGAAATATTTCTTAGTGGGTTCAAAAATAATGGGGAGGATAATCCATCGGGAAATTCACGAGGACAAGAAATCTGCGATAACAATTTTCCCAGAGATTTCCAAATGGTGAGAAATGAATGAAGACAAGGGACCCATAGATTTCAGACAGGAAATAAATCCACGAGGAGGAGGTATCTTGAGAATTTCACGCAGATACAAAATCCATGATGGCGTGTTATCATATTTTTCTCAAAGTAATGAATTCCGCACCAAGGGAGGATCCAGAGATTTCGGGGGACAAGAAATTCATAGAATTGCAGTTTTGTCTCCCGAAAATGACTAAGTAATGTTCCATTTCAAATTCACTGGGTCGTTGGGGATTGCTGGAGTGACTGAAATGCTTCATCCAACTAGGAATTTTGTAAATAATAGGGCTTTGGTCAGATTTGTAAGTGAAATGTGTTTGATTGCAATTGAAGATCAGTATAGAATTTTGTTTGGATGTTTTCTTTTGAACTGCACGGTTCAAAAATTCTTTACCAAGTGTTCCTCACTCATATGGTCCAAGCATTCCGTCTCCTTGAGAGTAACCTAGGGTTTAAAGAGTCTTTGCAATACAAGCTCGTAATCAACTCGTGTAAGCTCACCATGAGTCATTGTTTTACTTAGAGTCAAACCCTAGCCCTAAAATGGAAAAGCATGAGTTGCCAAAATGCACAAATCCAAGCCCTAATCAAAGAACTCTAACTTTTTGATCCAATCCTCAAATCTTACTCACCAAATCGCATAAACATGCTTTTATAACCATCGTGCACAACCAGGAATGACACAAAGATGACATGAACCCACTAAAATCTATGGTTCATGTGAAATGGGATACCTCAAACGTAGTTCGGCTTTTAAGATAGAGAAGAGGTCGATGATATCACATTGAAATCGAAGGAAACTATTCAAAATGTAGAGAAAAAGCTGACAACAAGACAGTATTACGTCACATCTTAGCTTTTAATGAAATGAGAAAACACAACTAACCTTTGAATTTGATGGATAGAATAGTATGGAACACAAACCAGTCGCCAACACTCCTCAATCCTCCGAGCAAGCCTTCGAAACCCTGCTCACACGGCCAACTCGATGCCCTAGCTCAGGAAATCGCCCAAATGCTTGAGTTTGTTTCGTAGCAATGAAGATTGTATTTCGAAGAAACTAAGAATGGTAAAATAATAACTTAAAACACATTTTAAAACTTTTCCTTCATCACCATTAATGTCCAAAAAACTCCCTCGTCGTACTTTAGAACACAATAAATTCATTGAGAGAAAATGTCTTTTCGCAGTGATATTATTCTGAAGCATTCCTGATTTCGCACACCCAAGATATCTATGTGTCAAACAACTCTGGAGATTTTAGACCAGAAAGAAATAGTTGATGGAGACCTCATCGGAAATTTTACTCCAGTGGGAAATCTGTGAAAAACAAACTGTCAAGGATTTCCAGTGTACAAGAAATCTGTGAGACAACCTGGTCCGAGGATTTTCGAAGGATAAGAAATCTCTGAGACAAACACTATCAGGATTTTCAAGAAAACAAGAAATCTTGAGATTCCTCTAATTAAAACCCAAGGGACCCAAAGTGATGACTCTTAACAAATTTGATTGTTAGGACTCGTTGTAAACCAAACCTACCCTCTACCTTAAGTTATCTTTCCCAAACTCAAGGAAGATTGACATCAAAACTTTGAGGACCCATCCCCTAAGGGGAAAAGGTAGCAACTTAAAAAGGATAAAAAAAGGGGTCTCCATTTTGGATGGGGTGTGTGTGAAATGCACAACGAGAAGTTTCAATGGTTTCATAATCTATAATTGAGACTTCCAATTCACTTAAAATTATTTGAAATTTTTTTCTCTACAAATGCTCCTCCCTTTTTCATGGTTGTGATTTCTTTGTCAAAGACTGATAGGATTGTGAAAACTGTGTCGATCCCCAAAAAAAGTTTTGAAACCGAGCTTAGAAGTCAATATAAATGAAAGTAACATTTCTCTTCAAACCGTAGGATTTTAATCGAAATTTGATATAATTTTAAAAACTTTTTCAAGGACCAACATAAGTTACAAAACCAAAGAAGCCAACCAAAGGAGATTATCCATCTTAAAATGTAATAATGCAGTGAATTTTAATGAGTTTTTTGAAACTCTATTGAGTTTTGATAAAGGTTTTGAAACCTTTAATAAGTTTTGAAACTATTTTAATTGTATTCAATTTCTTGACTTCTAATTGAATACATAACTTTATCTACTTATGTTAAATTTAGACTAGGTTGTGAAAAACTTATCATAACGTAATGATCAACGATGAATTTCCCAAAGATTAATTAGGTTCACAAGGAATTGACAAAAATTGAGGTAACAATTGGTTCTTACTAGGGACAAAGTATTCAAAAGATGTGGAAGAACTCTAAACACACAAGTTATTCGTTTCCATTGGGTAAAAGAGTCACTACTAGGAATGCTAAAGAAAATGGATGATGAATCAAAAAACCTAAAAGAAAGAAGGAAACCAAAAGAGACTAAACACAAAACACCTAATGTAGTGTTTACAAGAGTAAGACATACTTTCTTTTAGACTTGATAAAGCTTTATATCTTTCCCATTGTAAGGGAGAGGCATGGTTATTCCAGTCGGGTAGGTCAACATGAAAGAATTTTTACCACATACCTACTTTTTCTGAAAGGAACTTTCCACAAGGAATAAAAATTCCTATGTGCACCTTTAGGTTCTCTCCTCTTATCCCACAATAGTACCATGTATACAATCATGAAATTATTTTTTCTAGCCCATTTATTAAAAATTATCTTCACCTCGATTTCATGTAAGGTAATCATGTCTAGCATATCCTCTCTTTGTTCTTTAAATTTACTGAGGTACATGATTCTTTTCTCTAGGGAATTTTGGAACTTCTAATCCTCTATAGCAATGTACAAGTTAATATCTAATAATTCTAAAGGTAAATGAAAAACACTTCCTATACCATATACAAGATCAAAAGGAGACATCCCGATTGCTCTCTTTGATGTATCATATCTACCCATAATGATGTGTACAATTTCTTGTACCAATTATTCTAATTTTCGTCTACTAAATTTTTCAAGATAGTAACCAAATTATTGTTATTTGATTTAGCTTTCCCATTCCCTTCAGTATAGTAATCTGAGGAATGGGATAAAGTAACTCCATGTTCATAAAAAAAAAGGATATCTCAGTTGATGAAAATTTGGTTTCTTTATATGTTATTAGTTTCTTTGGAGCACCAAATCAATCTAGGATATTCTCTTTAATGAAATAATTGATTACCTCTGAGGTTGTACATTTTATAGATATAGATTCTACCCACTTAGTGAAGTAACCAGTTGCAATAAGTATGTGAGCATGGCCTGCACTTGAATATGGATTCATAGGACCAATTAAATATAAACCCCATTGTTGGAATGGTTCTTCAATTACCATAGGCCTTAAGGGAAGAGCTTTCAACTTAGGTCAGTCAAAAAACTATTTGCATTTTTCACATTTGGACACCAAAAAATATGCATATTTGAACATGCCTAGCTAGTAATAACATTGTCTTAATATTTTGAAAGAGGTCACTAAAGATGATAAATTTCCATGAAAAGCTTTATTATGGAATAGCTCCATCAACTTCTTTTGTTGATCCTTATCAATAGGCCTGAGGAAAGTTCCATCCAATGCCCTCTTATATAACATATCTTCCCAAATTACATATTTTTATGCTTTAGGTTTGAGATTTCTTCTTTCTTGTGGGGACAAATGAGTAGGAAATTTTCCATAAGTACAATGGTAACTAACATTTCAAAACCATTCATCTTGGAGGTTGACTAATGCGATTCACGTGAGTCACTTTCTATTTCTAGCTCAATTTTTCTATTAGTTTTAATAGCCCATGAGCTCTGACCAGTTTAGTGGGTTTTATCTCCAAATCATATTCCTACACCTTCACCACCCAAGCTCCTCTTTTGTTGCAACTAATCTCCTTTTTGTAAGTATACCTTTTTGTTATAAGATCAAGCATGTAAAAAATAGAATGTGAATGTAGAATATAGAATTTATATTGCTTAACTACTTTCAAAGTATGTTTTTCCTTCTAAGATTAGTTTAATTTGTGCTTCTTAAGAGGGGTGCTCATAAAATAAATTGGTGCTTTTATCTCTTTCTCATTTTTTTATAACAAGATGGTTGACATGGTATGCTTAGATGCATAGTAATAGATAATAATGTCTTTTTCAAAATTAGGATAAGTTGATAAAGGAGAATGGGAAATGGCTTCTTTGATATCTTTGAATGATTTCTTACCCGACTCATTCCACCATAAACCTTGTCTCTCTTTCATCATTTCAACAAATATGGTTTGTGGTTTTAGAAAAATAAAGCATAAATTTCCTAAAGAAATTCACCTATTTGAAGAAAGATTTGACTCCATTTCTATTTGAGGGTAAACTTAATTGTTGAATGGCCCTAACACTTTCAAGGTAAATTCTAATCCCTTCTTTTGAGACAACATGATTGAGGAGTTTCCCTTTTTCAATCTAAAAATTGATTTCTTTAGGTTCAAATATATACCATGGTCTTTGCACCTTTATAAGATTCTTTCTAGATGATTGAAATGGTTTTCCCATTTCCTCAAAAAAATCACAATGATTTTATTCTTAAGATCACAAAAGGAAATATCTATTGCTCTCTAAAAGGTAGCACCCACATTGATCAAACCAAAAGGCATACAACTATATGCAAAGTTTCCTCATGGGGCCATAAAAGTCATCTTAAGCTAATCTTCTTCGGATACACTTAATTAATTGTATCCCAAGAAGCCATCTAGCATGGACACAATTTTTTACCTAGAAAAACTCTATAGCACATGATCCATCATGTGTGGTGGATGGTTATTCTTCAAGGATGACTGATTCAAGTTTATAAAATCAACATAATTTTTTATTTCACTATTTTTCTTATGAATTGTAACTTTAGTGGCTACCAAGTTCAAATGGTGTGGGATAAAATATTCTTTCTTTTAACATCTTATCTACCTCTCTAAAAATTGCATCGGCCACCTTTGGGTTGTATATCCATTTCTTTTGTTTGAAAGGAGAGGTCCTTGGTTTGATAGTGATATGATGTTGGAGGTCTTTGTTTATAACATTATTGAGATCATAGCACCAAGCAAAAAATTATTTGTACTTGATTAGCAAGGTGATCAGTTTATCCCTTTCTTTGAGTGTACAATATTTTCCAATAATACCAATTTTGGGATATCAAGCTCTCCAATGTTGGCTATCTCATACTCTCTTGAATTATCAATGACTTCTCCAATTGTATTTTTAATATTTCTATTGTGTTTATCAAACAAGTCTTCGAGATAAACCATACCCTTTGGAATTTTATTACCTTTTAGCAAGACGACCCCACATTCTTAGTCTCTTACATCATCTAAACAAAATTCCTTGCATTCAAGTGTACTCCCTTCAAAATATGAGTTGGAAAACATCTCTACATTTTCAAAAAAGTATTGAATCTTCTTGTCATTTTCAAAAACTTACTAGTACTCTATGTTGTATGGCACACTAGGTCTATGTAACATCTTGATTTGGTATGAATCTCCTTTGAAGTCCAGATGAGGCAACAAAAAATGTGTAGATACTACTAATGAATAAAATCTATAATTTTCATCCCCAAGCACTATATCAATGGATAAATCTTTAAAATGTTGTGAAAATGTGTCCCAACCCTAAAATTACATAAGGTACTACTGATACATAAGGTATTGTTGATACGTTAGAGAGGAGGGGACGTGGGGGTTCCCCCTATGAGGGGTATGAGGGATCATCCACCCGGATGGGGGTCCAAGGGTAGTGCACCCTAGTGGGGGCTCGGGGGTAGCACCCCTGAAAGGAAAAAAAATATATTTTATTATTGTCAATCTGGACTGTTCATCATTAGGTTTTAAATATAATGGTCGATATTTTATTAGCTTGAATTACCCTAGAAGGAAACCCTATTTTATGAAGGAATTATATTATAGTTGTGTGTTGTGATGTATTATGAGATTCTGATAGAATTCATGTTGCCTTTGGATCTCTAGTTGGTGATACTCTTGTGAGAAGCTTGCTCCACAAGTATAATGCAATCATTGTAATTTCTGAATAATATATTGGGTGAATTTTGGAGTGTGGGATTTTTCTCTTGAAATGGATTTCCCCATGTAAATCGTTGTATTGTTGTAACGCCCGTCGTGCAAACCCCAGAGAACACACACATAATATGGATAATTTTTTTTTTTTAAATAACAAAAGTAACATGTAACAACATTAAACCAAAATCACATAGCATAACACATATCATTAATACACTTGGTTCTCTAGGGCACGCGAGGTTACATTGCAACCACAAAATAGAATAAAGATAAAGAATATAACATAACAATTTAATTTATGATAACCATATACAAAGATACATCCGATGATCATGATGCGAGTATGATAAACATCATAATATTACATCCATGATAAACCTCTTAATAGAGTTACAATAGAACCTAACTATTACATCATTGATATAATATTACATTACAATTTTCTTTGATACAATTACATTGAACTTCCCCAACATGGGGATTGATACAAGTAAAATGAGATATGAAATACACGGTGAATGCTGGTACGATCGTACCCAACTGGAAATGCTGAGAAGACAAGACGCTGATGGGGAACCCAACGGGTGCGGAGCACGTTCCACCCAACCATGTGAATTACAAGTAACTCACCCCCGTGCTCAGAGGTGACGAGGAAGTGAACCTGACCATGAATGTCAACCGACTCAACAACATGATACAGAACAAGTACAACTCAAGTATACAATGCACAACAATCGACGTACTCAAATCACATAACAAGTTAGAACCAAGAACTCATTGCGATAACATGAAGTACTATCAATTATCAATCATGAAAAAAATTCACAAGATTTCAAAGAAACGTCATAAAGAGATAACATCTAGAAGAATCGAACCAACACCCAAAATACATTTCCAAATAAATCAGAATCAATAAAAAGAATACGATTCCATAATAACTCTAAATCAACCATTCAATACACCATTCCATAAGCAACAAGAAACAAGTCAGACGGGTGTCAAGTAGGGAGGGTCATCACATAACTCTCATGGGATCCCCTGGCTCTTCCTCCAACTGAGGCGCCGGCACCCACCTATGGATTCCCTAGCCCTAAATTTAGAACAACATAAAAATAACAATATCCAGAGGCGACAAGAAACAAGAACAAGGGTGTCTAGTGGAGAGTGTCATCGCATAGCTCTCATGGTATCCCCTGGCACTTCCTCCTAACCGACGCGTCGGCACCCATCTATGGATCACCTAGGCCTTCCTCCTATTGAGGCACCGGCACCATAGGGTAGCTAATGCGGAGCCGATAATCTCTCATGAAGATGAGACTACGACTTTGCCGACCACGGCCTACTCAATCTATCACTAGTCTACGGTAGCCCTAATGCATAGACAAGGAATCCATTTTTCTTCATCTTGTATGTTTTACTACCCATCCCCCTAAATTCTATTTTTAGGTTATCACTTGTTTAACTACTCTTACGTGGGTTCCCCTGGCACTTCCTCTTACCCGAGGCGTCGGCGCCCACGAAGAGCCACTCTCCCTATGACCCTTAACAGAAAACTAGAATAAGGCAAGGGTTGTACCAAAACAAATAAAGCAGAAATCTCAAGACCAACCATGCGAGGCATTCCTCATCTCGCGATAATCCATAATCAAAACACAACAACCCCATACAACCCTTCCCAACATAAGGCAACAATATCAACTTCAAGAGTTAAACTAACACAAGAATAACATTCAAAGACTAATACATGCCTCTGGAACTAAGATTCACCCTAACCCTAATTGGGTTCAGCACTAACCGATAACCATTACGGAAAAGAACTAACAATGCATTTAAAATAAAAATAAACTTCAGTCAATCACAAAAGAGTATCAGGTTCCTAACACCAAATAAAATGAAATGTCATTATCTCGACATAATTCCACAACAACAAATAAAAAAATAAATTCCCGATTGTATTATTTGCTCAACCAATAAAATAATCCCCTTTATTTTTTTTTATAATACAAATTAATCTTAAACTATTATTCAATTACATTATAAACTAACAAAATATTAAATAAAATAACCAATTAAATTTTATTAAACTAAAATCATTAATATTTTATTTCTAAACAAAATTATATTTTATTTTTAAACTAATCTTAAATAATAACCAAAAATATATATATATATTTAAATATATATAAATATATATATATATATATACATATTTAATTTTATATATATATATAAATATATATAAATATTTATATATATATATAAATTAAAATTTAAAATTTAAAATTAAAAATAAACAAAGTTTAATAGAAAGGAAGCCACGCATACACTGCTGGCGGCGGACTGCTGTGCGCGCAGTCTACGGACTGTTGCGCACAGCAGTCTACAGACTGTTGTCACAGCCGTCCGTGGCTGTGGGGAGAGGGGGAGGTACGGCCTCCGCCGTCCTTCCCCTTGCCCCTATAAAATTTAAAAAATATAAATAATTTTTTTTTTTTATAAGGACCATTTAAAATAAAATTTCATATATATATATATATATATTTTATTTTTAATTTTTATCCAATACGAATTTTTGACGGAAATATGGCCTCGGCCGAAGCACAGGTACAAACGCTACCAGAGTACTTTAAAATACTAATATATATAAAAGATATATATTTATTATGATAACAAAGGTAAATGTAACAACATATTAGCAGAAAAACATAGAATAATGAATAGATTCAGCCATGTAAAGATGTATTCAAAACCTCCAAATTTATTATTTCTAACAAAGATATTGTTTTCTTAAAATCCTATTTTTTTTTGTTGAGTTGGAAATTTCAGATGATCAGGGTTTCTTTTGTTTTTGACAAATTTGAGAATAGAACAATAACTATATTTTTCTTGATTTCAGGTCTAAGATCCTTCACTAATTTTTAATTCGAATAACAGTTTATTTTCCTTTCTTCACATAAACCATATTTACTAAATTTTGTTTTGTTTTCTCTGAAGCACAAAGATGAAAGAAAATACTAGAAAGAATGTATAAGAAGAACCTGATGTCCAATGCTTATTCGAAAGTCTGAGGATGCCTGCTTGATTTTGACGTCCTCGAAGTGTTCCTTGATCGTGCCTCCAAATCTCCTCCACAGAACTTCACCTTCGAACTTGAATCATGTTTTGTTGTTCAGAAGACTCTCCAGAACATTCACCAGAAACAGATTGACAATCTCTCTTTAAAACTCTCCTCCCAATACAACAGAAGATTTCAATACCCTTTCTAAAATTTCAGAATACACAACCAATCTCTTGCACAACTTCTGTAACAAAAATCTCTGTGTGTGTGAACCCTTAAAAATTCCTAATTAAATAAAATATATTCCCCATTCCTTCAAAACTCTCCAAAAGTCTCCAATTAAAAATAAAATCAATTCTTTAAAACTAGCTTTTTCCCAACTCTCAATTCCTATTGGCTCACTCTGTCTTTTTGTTCTCTTATTTTTTTTATTGCTTTAATTCCTGTTTTGCAACTTTTCTTGCACCTCACATTACATATTTATTTTAAATAAATTATTCTCATAATTATCCACCACCAATTTACTTGATTAAAATAATTAAGTCATATTTAATATTTAATTATTATTTAATTACAATATATGATTTTCAAAAATAATTAAATTATTTAAATATTTAAATACTATTTAATCCAAAATTAAAATAAATAATTTATTTCAAACATTAAGATAAATCATAACTATAAATGCCCTCATAAATAAAATAAGACAAAACACATAACATGACACACAATGACGACAATTACACAAAAATAACTATACCAAACAAATGAGACGACCTGACATCATGGAACGGGAGGACTTCATCGTCACCTCTGTATCAACATTTATCCGTTGGGTTATTTAGTGCTCGCCCTGTCCTGCCGAAGCAGGTGGAATCGAGACTTGTACCTGCAATCCTGCATACAAACGAAATTGTGTACCTGTGCATATATACATATATATCAAAGCATTAAATCAAAATACTACATTGTGAGAAGGAATCGCAACATAGCAGGGCACTCGCGAATGAGTGATGCCATATTGTCCTTCATTACACCTATTCTAACAATTATAATATAACTAATAAATCAACATTTCTAACTAACAATCATCTCATAACATATCTAATTAAATCACTGCATCATATCATAATTTTGAAAATCAACTAATATAACCAATCATACTGTCATACGAAATAATCATGTCCATAATGTAATAATAGCATCATCTAACGTCTAACTAACCAAATCAAACAATATCATCATCGTCACAAGAAGCAAACAACTGCATTGAAAAATACTAAATCCTACCAATAAGAGGAGGGGTATTACAATCAACACATCAACATGCAATTGGGTAAATATGGGCCTTGACCTGGTCAATCTATCAGTTGGATAATTCACTAAATTTCACATTATTGTATCTTGTTTTGCAAGCATGGGATTGAAACTCCCCTTTGAATGATCAACGATGTATTCTAGCCCCTCTGTACAATAGATTCCATTGCCAAAAAAAGGAAGTTTATATGTTTCTTTAAAATTATCTACTTAAGTAAGAAATGCACTCACTGTGAATATCTATATGCATGCTCACTGCACATTAAGTGTGATTCTAAGTATAATTTTATCCAATTCCTCATATATTTTCCAACAATTTTTATCTTAACTTGAAATTACCCCCTTTCTCTATTCCTCAATAAATTTTTACTTCACCTTTGAATTGATGTGCTAAAGTAATTTAAAAATAATTCTATATATTAATTTATATAAATAAACATCCCTCAATAGAACTCAATTATTTCCTACGAGAACACCTCCAAATGCAATTAATAAAATATTGTCTCTAAGCCCTAATTCAATTTATAAAAATTTCTTCAAAAGTAAAATATACTCACTCTTAATTAAATTTTTTAATTGACAAGACATACAAAACTAATGACACTTTTAAAAAATAAACTAGCAATTGCACCTTGGTGTGCAATGGGTACTTTGAATTGTTGTTCACTCTCATAATGATGCATTAGTAACAACTTGTGAGTTATAGGTGTTTTTTATTTTTTTATTTTCTAGTTTATGTGACCTACCATTGTAAAAATACGAACTTGAGAGGAATTTTAAAATATCATGTATTGTTAGCAGTGTTTGTTACAACCTAGGAATCAACTTAGCATCCTCTTTCATATGCAGTAAATATTTTCCTTCTAGAGGCACGAATAATACAACATAGACTAATATATGACCCAATAATTGTTTCAATTTATCTCTCTCCCATCCCCTCTCTCTCATGTTCTTTATCTTTTCTTTTCCTTTATTTCTCCTCCTCTCTCTCTCTCTCTCTCTCTCTCTCTCGATATCTATATTTTTTAATGTCTTTGTGATGGTGTGGAGCCTGATCAGTCTCCAAGTGGGAGATTGTTGGTATGTGGCGACTGATCATGCTATACTGTATAGCCCATGGTATAATGTACACCCCGACATGTATCCTTGCCGGGGTTCGGGGCTGGGCCAGGCCTCGGGTGGGGGTTCGGTGGCGGTAGCCCCCGAGAAATTTTTTTCTCCTACTTTTTCGCGTTATCACCGAAAAAGAAAAAAATCAACGAAAAAAGGAAAAAAACCCGTTTTTGTAAAACCCTAATCTGGAAGCTTCTAAGCTTGTTCAAAAGGGGTTTAGATGGGGGTTACAGTATGAGAAAAAAAAATGTGATTATTCGCAAGATTTTAATAGGTTTTTGCACTGGATAATAAAAGTATTGGATGGTTGCGGTTTGGTGGATGTAGCCCAAATTGGGTGAACCACGTTAAATTCTCTGTGTTATGATTTATTTTGTGTGTTTTAGTTTCTCTGTTTATTAAATTAAATCTACATTTAATTGTTAGATATTTTCCATCTCTAACCCTAACAAGTGGTATCAGAGCGGGTTGTGTTTTTTATTATCATTTGTAGGAAGGTCTCACGACTGAGTGGGAGTTTTACAGTTGAGTGGGAGAAATGGAAGATGAGGGTAAGAAGGTTGAGAAGTTTAATGGGTAGGACTATCAGTTATGGAAGATGCAGCTGGAGGACTATCTCTATCAGAAGGATTTATGGCGGCCATTGGAAGGGAAAACCAAGAAACCCCAAGCAATGTCTGATGAGGATTGGGATATTTTGGATAGAAAGGCTCTTGGCAATATTCATTTATGCCTGACACAATCGGTGGAATTCAATATTACAACAACAAAGACAACTAAAGAGTTGATGGAAACCCTAGCGAAGTTATATGAAAAGCCTTCCGCTTCGAATAAGGTATTTCTTATGAAGCGTTTATTTAATATGAAAATGGTAGAAGGTGGGTCAGTTACTGATCATTTAAATGAGTTTAATATGGTCACTAGTCAATTAACTTCTGTAAAATTAAACTTTGATGAAGAAGTTAGGGCTCTTTTGATTTTGTGTTATTTGCCTGAAAGCTGGAATAGCTTGGTAATGGTACATTAGCAATTACGTTTACGAAGTTCAAATACATTGAAATTTACGATGATGTTGTTGGTGTTTATTTTGGTGAGAAATTCATGGAAAAGCTTCGGAGTGGAACATCCACATTAGGCATTGTTTTGAATGTAGAAAGAAGGGGCAAAACAAAGGAGAGGAAACAATTTTGGAAGTCATGGGAAGTCATTAGGAAAATCAAAGGACAAAAGGTCTCAATCTAGAGAAAGGAAGGATTGTTGGTATTGTGGTAAGCTAGGTCATTTAGAGAAAAGATTATTGGTCTCGAAAAATAAAGGAGACAGAAAGGAAGGAAGTAAAGAGGCAAATGTGGTAAGTAATAAATCTGATGAGGATGCTTTGATTCTTTCTCTTGATAATGCTGATGATTCTTGGGTGTTAGATTCGGAGGCTTCATTTCATGCTACCCCCCATAGAAGTTATTTTCTTGATTATGTCCAAGGGGATTTTGGGCTGGTTTATTTAGGAGATAACGAACCCTGTCAGATTGTTGGAAAGGGAAGAATCAAGATTAAGTTGCAAAATGGGAATCATTGGCTACTACGTGAGGTAAGGCTTGTTCCAAAGTTAAGTATAAATTTAATATCAGTAGGGCAACTAGATGATGAAGGTTGTGTTGTTACATTTAGTGATAAAAATTGGAAGGTCACAAAGGGTGTCTTAGTGATAGAAAAAGGTGTGAAAGTAGGCACCTTATATCTTTGTACAAGTCATACTATTCCTTCTACTTTAATTGTTACAGAAAAAGGTCAATGTTCAGGAACATTTGTTGCAGTTCAAAAGGTAGAAGATCATATAGTTGCTGTGGACTCTGAATCAGCACTATGGCATAATAGACTTGGGCATATGAGTGCAAAAGGTATGAAAGTATTTTATTCAAATAATGTTTTACCAGGTCTAAAATGTGTTAATATGGATTTCTGTGAAAGTTGTGTGTATGGAAAACAAAAGAGAGTTAGTTTTCTCAAGGATGGGAAGCAAAAGAAAGATGAGAAATTGGAGCTTGTGCATACGAATGTATGGGGACCAGCTTAGGTATCTTCTCTCGGTGGCTCCCTGTATTATGTTACATTCATTGATGATGCAACTAGGAAGGTATGGATTTATTTCCTTAGGCAAAAATATGATGTATTTGAAACTTTTAAAAAATGGAGAAGCTTGGTTGAGAATGAGATGGGTAAAAAGTTAAAATGTCTCATATCTAATAATGGTGGTGAGTATTGCAGCAAAGAGTTTGAAGATTATTATTGTTCCTCTAATGGTATTAGTAGGCAGAAAGAAATGGTTCAAGGACTCCTACAAAGAAAATGGAGTGGTTGAAGCATATGAAAAAAACAATAATGGAGTGTGCATGGACTATGAGATTGCATGTTGGGTTGCCTTTAAACATGTGGGCAGAGGTTGTAAACACTGTTGTTTATTTAATCAATAGAGATCCCTCTAATCCTTTGGGTTGTGGTATTCCAGAGGAAGCATGGAGAGGTAAGAAGGTGAGTTATTCTTTTCTCAAGACCTTCGGTTCTGAAGCATTTGCACATGTAGATTCTGAAAATAGAACCAAGCTTGATGCAAAATCAAAGAAATGTGTATTTGTTGGATATGGCATTGATGAATTTGGTTATAGGCTTTGGGATTTTGAAAATCAGAAAATTGTGAGAAGCGGGGATGTCATATTCAATGAGAAAGTATTGTACAAAGATCTGTTGCTGCAGCATGAGAAGAAAGGAAATGATTATGTAGTGTTGGATGATACTCCAAACAATGATGTTTCAGTGGTTCCTCATGGTGACAACAACAACAACAACAAATACCACAAACTCTGTTAGGCGTTCTTCCAGGATAAGTAGACCTCAGAAAGATTCTCTCCCTCTTTGTATACTATTTTGTTAATTGATGTTGAGGTGAATCGATTATTATGATGAAGCTATGCTTGGTGGATACCAAAGTTGATTAGAGACATGGAATGGAAGAGAAGAAATGGATTCCCTTGGCGAAAAATCCAGACTTAAGGAATTATGCAAGTTTCACAACGGGTAAAAGGCTTTGCAAACAAATGGATTTATAGACTGAAAGAGGAGGATGGAGGTAAGAAAAGATTTAAAGCCAGATTAGTTGTAAAGGGATTTGCACAAAAAAGGGGTATTGATTTTGATGAGATTTTTTCTCCTGTTGTTAAAATGACTTCTATTCGTATTGTTTTAAGTATTGTGCCTGCTGAATATTTGCATTTAGAACAGCTTGATGTTAAAATAACCTTTCTCCATGGTGATTTGGAAGAGGAAATATATATGGAACAGCCACATGGATTTGAGGTCAAAGGTAGAAAAGAAACTAATTAATGTGATTGAAGAAAGTTTATATGAGAAACTGGAAGCAAACACCACCGACGTGAGCCATTTGAAATTTGGCGGTTTATGGCTAAGCTTAAAGAGGCTACTTGAGGTGTAATTGACCATTGTGTTTATTTTAAGAGGTTGGATAATGGCGGCTACATTATTTTATGTTTATATGTTGATGACATGCTTGTAGCTAGGTCTAACATGGATAACATAAGTGAGCTAAAGCAACAGTTAGCAAAATATTTTGCTATGAAGGATTTGGGGGTAGCAAAACAAATCCTTGGTATGAAAATTTGTAGAGATAGGAAAAATAGAAAATTGTTTTTATCTCGGGCTAATTATGTTGAAAAGGTGTTGCAGAGATTTCATATGGAGAATGCAAAAGCTGTCCCGGCCTGCTACCTAGTCATGTTAAATTGACTAAGGATATGTGTCCAAAGACACAAAGAGGAGGAAAAAAATGTCAAAGGTACCATATGCTTGAGTTGTAGGTAGTTTAATGTATGCCATGGTATGCACACTACCGAATATCGCACATGTCATAGGAGTTGTTAGTTGGTATATGAGTCATCTTGGAGTTGAGCATTGGAATGCGGTAAAATGGATTCCTCGGTACCCAAGGGTACATCCAATAAATGTTTATGTTTTGGGGGATCTACTACTGATTTAAAAGGTTATGTTGACTTACATTTGGTAGGGGATATAGATACCAGGCAGAGTACCATAGGTTATGTATTTACAGTTGGTGGGACAGTAGTGAGTTGAATCTTTCGGTTGCAAAAGGTGGTTGCTTTATCACACCACCCGAGGAATATGTTGTTGCAAAAGAGGCAGCAAAGGAGATGAGCTGCAACTTTTCATGGATGAGTTGGGCAAACAACAAGCTGGAAATTACTTGTTTACAGATAGCCAGAGTGCTATACATCTTGCAGAGAATTTTTCCTTGCATTCTAAAACAAAACACATACGGTTGAGATATCATTTCATTCGGTTGGTGTTGGAGGATGGATAGAGTCAAGCTAGACAAGACCATACAGATGTTAATCTAGTAGATATGTTTATGAAGGTGGTGACAAGGAGAAGGCTGAGCTCCCTCTTGACTTGGAGTTGGTCTTCAAGGTTAGAATTCAAGTATAGCAGGCGGCGGGGTCCAAGGTACTTATTTCAGTGGGGCTGTAGTATGGTAGTGTTGTCGGTCAGTCTCCAAGTGGGGAGGTTGTGATGGTCGCGAGCACGATCAATCTCAAGTGGGGAGATTGTTGGTGTGTGGCAATTGATCATGCTATATTGTATAGCCAATGGTAGCATCTTGTACACCAGGTATGTATCCCTTGCCGGGGAGTGCGGGGCGGTGGAGCCCGAGGCGAAGGTGGGGGCAGCAGCCCTGTCTCCACTTTTGGCGTTATCAGAAGGGAAAATGTGAAAAAGGAAAAAAACCCGTTTTTGTAAAACCCTAATCTAGAAGCTTCTAAGCTTGTTAAAAAGGGGTTTGGATGGGGGTTACAGTATTAGAAAAAAAAATGCGATTATTCGCAAGATTGTAATAGGTTTTTGCATTGGATAATAAAAGTATTGGATGTCTGCGGTTTGGTGGATGTAGCCCGGATTGGGTGAACCACGTTAAATTCTCTGTGTTCTGATTTATTCTATGTGTTTTAGTTTCTTTGTTTATTAAATTAAATCTGCATTTAATTGTTAGATATCTGCCATCTCTAACCCTGACAGTCTTCCATTTTATTTATTATATCTAATACAATTATTAAATATAAATATAATATAGATTTTAAACAAATACATAAATATTAAATATATAACATAGTTAATATAAATGTTGCAACCTATCATGGTCTAAAGTTGGCACAAGATAAAGGCTATAAGAAAGTATGGCTTGAGGGGGATTCTCTCAATATCATCAATAATTTGAAGAATTGTGTTGCCCCTTCATGGACTATTGAATCTTTGATTAGGGACTCTATTGATATTCTTAAATCTTTTGATGACTATTACATTTCTCATATTTTGAGAGACGAAAACGGATTAGCTGATGTCTTCACTAATCTTGGAGTTAGAGGTGTTAGGGAATGGGGTGTGAATGACCCCCTCCCTATAGAGGCAATAACAAGTATTAATCGTGATTTCCAAATTTAAATTGTTTGATGATTTATTATGGCTTGGGGCATACATGACTATCTTCATGTGGCCGGTGATTATGTGGAGGGATGGTAAGCCAGATTTGAAATGAGCTAATGGTATAGTGGCTAATATTCGTAGGGAACAAGACTCAAGGATCATTATTTTCTCCTGCCTTGATTCCATTTTCACACGAATTCTAGGAATTCTTTGTATCGCCTTCTCGAGGTTTCTCTTCATTGCATTCAGAGCTCTCAAGCTTATTGACTTTACAAATTATGTAGACATGGGAGGTGATAGGAACCGTGTAGAGCCCTTCTCTTGTGAAGCTGTCAAGAAGAAGTCAGAGGTTTGGCAAGTGTTAGAGAAAGGTTGGTTGGCTCCATACTTGGAGACTGCATGGTAACAACCCACAGACAATTACATTGTTTGTAAAAGCATGGAACAATAGGGTGTTGAAGTTGGGCAGAACAGAGTTTGATGTAAATGAAAATTTTATAGCCAATATCACTGGGTTGCCTATGGATGGAATGAATTTTTTTAGAGACAAGAAGGAATCACAGACTGCCATGATTTTTTTTTTCAAAGGGGATGAAGCTAAAGACCCTAAGACAATGAAGTGTGGGGGTTACCAGAGGAGCTCTCTCAAGGCGTTGTGGGGAGATGTGGCTGAGGAACTCATGCGATATATCACCTTGGAAGGATGCTTATCTGTAGTAAATGCTTACCACTTCCTTATGCTTAATCATTTATGCCACAAAAAAAATGAATTTCCTTTCCTTATTATCTCTCGATGTCACTAGATTCTGGTCTCAAGGACCATAAGAGAAACCCCAAAAATATAGTTTTGCATGTGGGGATTATCCTTTTAATTTTTGAGTATGCTAAATATTTTGAGGTAGCTAAGTCAATTGCTACCCCTAAGGGTAAGCAGTTAAAAATGGTGGAGTATGATATAGTCTCTAAAGAGGAGTCAGTTAGTAAAAAAGGGAAGATGAAACTTTTCTTGGAAAAGGAGTTAGAATTTGAGGAGGATATGGACTATGTCTTGGACTCTCTTGCTTCCATGGAGGTGGCTCCACAACCCCTTGCAATAGGGAAGTCTAAGAAAGGGGTGTCAAGCCCTAATAAGGGTTATGAGACTTGTAGTGACGAGGTGGCTGCTAATTTTCTAAGTACATGCTTGAAGGAGAAGAATGAATTGTATGGTGAGGTGTCATCACCACCCCCTATGAAAAAGCAGAAGGAGCTTGAGGTGGGAAGTAAGAAGAAACTAGTTTTAAGGTCTGCAAGTCATGTGTTGGAAAGGAACTCTCCCCTCAAGATCACGGGCAGGCAAGGTGATGATGATTCCTCGGTTGTGAACCTGGATATATAGAAGAAAGGAAAGGCTATGGTTGAAGGAAGACATGATGTTGTGGATACCCCAGTTGTGGACCTAGATCGACAGAAGAAAAGAAAGATTGTGGTTGAGGAGATTGTACACTCCATTCATAAAATCAAAATATTGATTTCTACTGGGAAGGGTAAGGACATCTCTTCCAATCAGAACAAGGTGAGCTCCTCTTAGGAGGATGATGCTGTGGGTAAGGAGGTTTTCAACTTTGATAGGGAAGATATTTATGATGTTCTAGGAACTGCTAGAGAGGGTTCCATTGTTTTATTCAAATTGTTCAAATGGGTGTTCCATGAACTTAATATGACAAATGTTAAAGTACAGGGTGCTATAAGTAAAGCTAATGCATCTTTAGTTCAGAACCAGATTGATGAACTATTTAACTCCTTGAATATTGTGGTGGAGGAGACTCTTAAGATGAAGCAAAATATGGAAGGTAGAATTCTCACCCTAGAGGATCAACTGGAGAGAATTTTTTCTAGCACGGTCAAGGGTGGGGAGGGGACTAAATCTATGGTTAATTTTGAGTCTATTGGTATTACCTCTCCTTTTTTAAGTGCTAAGAATCACAAGGAAATTATTTATTCTGAAGAGATTGGTGTTGATGGCAAGCTGATGGAGGAAGAGGTTTTTGTTGATAAGGGTGGGGATAAGAATAATGTTTTGATTAATGAGGTGAATACAGATGGGCCTAAGGCTAGATTAAGAAACAAGATAGAGGCTCAGGCTGAGGCTCCTGGCAAAGAATTGTTTGATGTCTTGCATGATGGTTAGAAGGTTGTGGGGAGCGATGTGGAGGTTGCTGATATCCTGAAGAACATGTAGTGTTTTTGTTTGGGGTCCTCCTTTTCGGATGATGTTTTGTTGTTGGTTCGCTGCGTATGGGCTAATATATACTTTATGTAGTTTTCTTTAGTTTTAGTTGCTCTCTTTTGTAAAGGGTTTTGGGCCCCTTCAAAACCCATTTTTTACCTCTAATAAAAAACATAGTTAATATAAATCTATAATTTTATTTTGTAATATGTTTTTTAAATATATGTAATAATTTATATTATGTTAAATTAAACTATAGTATATAATAATAAATAAATATATTTACTTTAAATAATAAATTTAGCTTCAAAATTTAATTTGAACCTCAATGGATGGTATAATCAAGGAACATACCATTTTCATAAATTGTGCTCAATCACTTGAGCTACAACCTTTGCCTTCTTTATTATTTTATTTCTATTAGCTTACGTTTTCTAAATTGACCTCTCTTTTATCATGCCTTCCCTCATCTCCTAATTTTCATTGCTTTTTTTTGTTTTCTATTAGGTTCCATTTTCTATATGGAGCCTCTTTTATCATGCCTTCCCTCGTTTGCTATTTTTCATTGCTTTTTTTTTTGTATTCTATTAGCTTCCATTTTCTACATCAAGCCCTATTTTATCATGCCTTCCCTCATCTCCTATTTTTCATTGTTGTTTTTTTGTTTTCTATTAGCTTCAATTTCTACATGGAACCCTCTTATTTCACGCCTTCCCTCGTCTCCTTATAACTATAATAATATAATATAAAAAATATATATATTATAAATAACTATAATAACTATAATATATTACTAATAAGTACTTTATTATAGTCAATAATATATTTGTTTGAATACAAAATTTGTATTTATTTTATCTTATAATATATAATAATTAATATATATTATATTATATAATTAAATAACATAAATAAAAATGAAAGATATATTATAATAAAATGTATCATATGATTTTTTTATTTAATATATAATAACCATAATATATATTACAATTTTTAGTAATATTATTATATTTAAGTTATGTAGATAATATATAATAAAATAAGTTCTAAAATTAATATATATTATTATTTTATGTATATATCAATAATGTAGCTATGAATATATATATAATATAATTATTAATAATTTATAAATAACATATATATTTTAATCTTTTAATAATATATAATTTAGTATAATATGTTATAGAAATATATATTATAAACAATTATAATTATTGTAGACGAGTACTTTTTTCTTTATAATTTTGTACATTTATTAGTTTTTTGAGTGGGGCAAATACAAATATATTTTACTTGGGAATTGCGTCAACAAAGATGAAAAAATATTTTTCCTATGATGTACCTATGCAGCTATTTGATTTGAATTTTTTTTCCTATTTTTTCTTGGCGATCCTATTTT